>SCLH01063366.1:0-26983 GCA_004367855.1 Oikopleura vanhoeffeni
TTATAATTTTCGCGTATTCTTGCGCGTATTAAAAATGAATTGTTGATGTGCATACGTTCTGCTAGGTTGATAAATTATCAATGATAATCGTTAAAAAATAAATTTTCAAAATTCTCGGAGATCTTTTCTGATTGGTTAAGCAATCAGTGATTTTAGAAAATTTTCAAGGTGTCAGATTTCTGTTAAAATATTAGAATATACCCTAACAATGTTAAATATGGCCTTTTTCTTGACCAGATAACTAGAAAATTTCCGGAATTGAGCCCAAAACACCCATTTTGAAAGTTGTTGGAACTTATTTGTTAATTTTCGATTTTGACTTTAATAAACAAAGAAAAAAATGATCCACATCAATCAGAACAGTCTTTTTTCATTGATTGTCAGCGTTGGACTAGAGCACATCCACTCAGAAAAAATTTCATTTTTATACACGTGCAAAGTTATCAACTGAAATCCGAAATAAAATTTGAAATTTTAATTTGTCTGTCATCAATTATTTTGTACCCTTAAACTGCGAGCCTTCATTATTTTTGCATAACTTAGAAGCAAGTTTGCTGTCATCAAAAACGCCTCCACAAACATGTTTTTTATCGATTGTATTTTCTTTATAAGCCAAATTTTCGCAGTTTTGGCTCTGAATCATATTCAACCCACTGGAAGCCAATTTACCATCCCGATCCCAATCTACGATCCAACAATTTGAGTCGGAAGAGACTGGCTCGGATGGAATACAGGCTTGAGATACACATTGATTTTTCATTCCACAAGTGTCAATTGCAACGGTAGAAATTGACTCAAAAGTTCTTATTAAACAAACGTTTAATTTTTCGTTGATTAAAATTGTATCGGAATAAATAGAAAATTTGGCATCCGTGAGACTATCACGAACGTTTTGTCCAAAATGAAGTCTGGCGATATTCTTATCTTTACAGCATGCACCACCTTAAATAAATTAATGATGATGGAAAAGAATGTTAGTTCTGCGAATAGAACAGAGTCAAAATAATCAAAATTTACGTTAAATCTCGACTGTTAAACTTGAAAATCAAGGGAAAATTAGGGTCTTTTCGGTAGTACTACCGCCAATTGAATATTATATTTTTTGATATTTAAACGCAATTGAATGTCATTTTTTTTCCTAAAAAGCTGTTTTTCTCTTTTTTCATGGAAAAACAACTTTCATATCCTATTCCGAGTACAGTAGATCAAAAATGCCTAGGTAAAAATACAAACCAATTACAAGGTAAAAATTACAAGGTAAAAATACAAACCAAATACAAACGAGAGTGAGACGGGCCAACCAACCAATCAAATCCCTGAATTGAACACACAATTGGTTTGTATTTTTACCTAGGCAATTTTGATCTACAGTACTCGGAATAGGATATATTAAGGAGGTGGGGAAAGCAAATTAGATATTTTTGAATCGGCTCTCTTGAACAACCTGAGAATAGTTGGGAAGGTTCATTTTGCGATCGATTTCGAGGAACGAGTTCAGTGGGTCATTCTAAGAGAACAAAAAAAATTTTAATCGCACAAATGAGCTCTACAGGCACTAGAAAAGTGCCAAAAAACAATTCTTAAAAAGTATGTTTGGCTTCGTCTATTAACCGATTTTCAATGATTTTTTCAATAATCTTTTATTTTCATTATCTAAAGACTCTCAAGGCGCGAATTTGAAATTTCCAGCTAAAACTCGAATTATGATTTTTTTGGTCATTTTCCCAAAACAAAAAGTGCTGCCAATTTTTTCGAAATTAGGCTCAAAAAAAGGGCAGTAAACCACAGACGAGAAAGTTGGCTTACGTCAAGACATATATTTTGATTGAAGCACTTTTTTTTTCGGAAATTTTTTGACCCAAAAAATCAATTTCGAGTTTAGTTGGAAATTTCAAATTCGCCCTTGAGAGTCTTTAGATAATAAATATAAACGATTATTGAAAAAAAATCATGAAAATCGGTTAATAGACGAAGCCAAACATAACTTTTTAAGAATTGATTTTGGCACTTTTCAGTGCCGTAGAGCTCATTTGTGCGATTTAAATTTTTTTTGGTTTTCTCAGAATGACCCACTAAACTCGTTTCTCGAAATCGATTGCGAAATGAACCTTTCCCATTGTCAGTTTGTTCAGGAGAGCCGATTCAAAAATACCTTATTTGCTTTCCTCACCCTCTTAAGAAAATGTTTTCATATGATTAATAATTCTCCCACTAATTAGCGCAGAACACCCAAAAATACCTGAAGTTTATAAATATCGCCCTTAAAAAATCTCACATCGGGTCAAGTTGGAAATAGAGTTATAATGTAAAGTGGTTTTTGATATTTTACAGATACTTAGTTACCTTGAGAAATTAAAAATATAAAAGTTTGCAAGAATGAACACTTTTATTGAAGATAAAAAATAAAAAAAATATTTTCAATTTTTTTTTCTTTCATAAATCACTCCGAAAAAATGTACCAATCTTCCACATCGCTGCCACCCCCTTAACACACACTCAAATTTTATATTTTTATTAACGACCACTCCTCAATGAACTGGTATGCGCCCCATAATATGTAAAGTTATTTTCTCAATTCGATTTTAATCTCGTTTCAATTAATATTGAATACTTTTTAAATTGCATGTTAAATACGAACTACAGTGTAGTTACTACACATATGATAAAACAAAACAGTCCCTGACCTCTCAAACCACATTTATATTTTATTTTTGAATTTGTTGCTTTAACTCCGGTACTCAAACAATGCAGATTGGCATGAAAAATATTTATTTGTTTTTAATAACTCCGTTGCATGTAGAGGGAATTAAATAAGATTTTTGATCGGTTAGTAAGTGCCGATTGAAATTTGTCTGAGTACTGGGTTGTTTTGAAATGCTGAGTACACGGGTTAAGGGATCATAGGAGATTAACCCACATACTCATTTTGGTAATAAATTACCACTTCAAATTTAAAATAATCTTATTTTATAGCTGTATCATCCAATTAACGAGTTATTTGCATCACTTTGGTTTTTCACTATGCTCTTTCTTTTGGTGCTTAGGTCTTCTCTTTGTCTCTCTTACTTTTTGAAATAAAGCAACTTTGTCGAGGCACCTTTTTCAATCTCAAAAATTGACATGAAGTTTTTTACATGAAAAATTTGCCAAAAATTGAATTTTAAAGGCTTTCACCAGTATTAAATTATCAATTATTTTATGTGTTAAAGAATTAGCAGATTTTATCAATCCAATCAAAAAGTCATGCGATGCTATTCGCTTTACTTGGCGCTAATCAGCCACCTTCCGCCAGTTTCAAAGATGCCACAGAAGGCGCTTGCAAGGGTCAGTGCATTGTTTCTAGTGGAAAATTTGAATTTTATCAAGTTTTGTAATCAGACGACGATTTGCTTTTAGATCAAACCAAGTGAATTTATTCTCAGTGATTGCTTCAAAGCTTAATGCTCAGTTGAAAATTTCAATAGAATATTTATTTTTAGTTTTTAATATCAAAAGGGTGTTCGTCAATAATTCGGGGTCGAGAACGAATGTTATCAAGATTATTATTTTATGAAATTTTTGGAAAATACGATCATTTTGGTAGTTTTTTTTCTCACACATGGCTAGGAAACCACTTTTTGATTGTTTTGGAAATATTGCTCTGGGCCTATCTATATTTTTTTTACATTGATCAATTTAAGGAAAATCGAAACACGATTTATGAAAAAACGAGAACCAATTTGGACAAAACCGTCCGTGAGGCTCGGCACGGACTCATAAGCTAAAAATTCATGTAGGTTTTGAATAAGTTAATTTTAAATACAGGGAGGAGATACATTTTGATTGAGACCTCTTAAATAGGGTCAAAATATGGTTTCTTGATAATGCTGAAGCCGAATCCAGGAATTTTTAAAAAATTGTCTATTGGGTCTGCCCACGTTTTGTTCAGTTAATTTGAGCTGTCAATTGTTGTTAAACTTCAAAAATTTAGAGAAAAGATACATTTTTAAAAATATTTTCTCAGTTTTGTAAGAAGACACATTTCTCCAACTCATACTAAATTTTGAAAAAATTGTGTCGAGCCGTTTTCTAAAAATTTTGAGTTTAATTTGAAATTTTTGGCGTTTTTATGATTCTAGAATATATCGGACCAAAATTTCGGTATCATGTATGCAGATTTATTATTAAGTAAATCATCAGCTCTCAGTTTGCGGCGTTTTTAACTAAAGGGGGTATATCTGGCAGATTTGACATATTCACGGTGATAGATTCTGAAAACTAAGAGCTTATGAGAAAAACCGAAAATACTACTTTGTAGATCTATCCTTTAGGGGGTGGTTAAAGTCATTTTTGGGATTTCAGAGGCTTCGTACGGTTAGACAAATTTAGACTGGACATTTTTGAGACATACATGAGAAAGATCTATCTTTGATCTCATGACTCCATTTGACAGTTTAGTACCACTCTCACCAACCATTGGTTAACCGCAGTTAAAGACGAGTCCCTCAGCTTTTTCAAAAAACAAGGATCCTAGAGGTTATATCGGAAAGTTTTGAGATTCGGTGAGAATTTAGAAAATTGTCTGAATTTAAGTGAATTTGTTCTGTTTTTTTCTTGATTTTTGCCTTAAGAGTCAGGAATTTGGCTGGATGTGCCGAAAAAAGTGTTTTTGGACGTTTTGATAAAGCTTTTTCTGTGTAAATACCAGAAACGTCATTTTCGTAATGTAACAAGCCCTAGGGGTGATGAACATCGAATCGGTCGTAATTTTTTGAATTTTGCCTGATTGGCTGTAAATCGACCAAAAAGTGCGCGAAAATGACAATTTTGAAATAAAAGTGATAATTAGAAAATTTAAATGTCATCAAAAGATTTCTTGGGTATGATTTGCTGGAAACGATATTAACAACTATGATCTGATTGTCAACACACACAGTGCTTGAGATCAAATCATAATTTTAATGAAAAACTTGAATGTTTTTCTGGAATCCGCTGTGCTCAAAATCAGACCATAGGTGCGTATATCGTCCCCAGCAAATTGTACCCAAGGAATCAATTGGTGACATTTAAATTGGCGAAATTCGAAAAAATACGACCAATTCGATGTTTACCACCCCTAGGGCTTGTACCATTCCTCAAACGACGTTTCTGGCATTTCCACAGAAAAAGCTTTTAATCAAAAAGTTAAAAAAAAAAAAACCCTTTTTCGGCACACTCAGCCAAATTCCTGACCCCTGAGGCAAAAATCGAAAAAAACAGAACCGATTCACTAAAATTCAGACAATTTTCTAAGTTCTCACTAAATCACAAAACTTTCAGATATAAGCTCTAGAACCCTTGTTTCTTTGAAAAAAGCTGAGAAGCTCGTCTTTAACCGCGGTTAACCAGATGGTTGGTGAGAGTAGTACTAAACTATCAAATGGAATCGCGAGATCAAAGATTGATCTTTCTAATGTTAGTTTCAAAAATGTCCAGTCTGCATTTGTCTAACCGTACGACGCCTCTGAAATCCCAAAAATCACAAACAACCCCTCCTTAATCTTACGAAATAGTACATTTTATATGCTTATTGACATCTTCACCAAAAGTTACAATGTATTTACATAAACATCTGTTCAAAACTGCGAAATCTATTTCCTCCCAGATGGTATATAAAATTGAGCTCAAATTTGCATAGATCACGTAACGGTAGTATGTCAATCTTAAAGGGCGAACTTTTTTTGATCCGGGACTGAACAATTCTAGAACGCTAAATAACCGACGATTTTTCACAATTTCAGACTTCAAAATCTATCTCCTCCGAGGATATATTTGAAAAATAGCTCAAATTTTTATCAAGTACAGTACTGTACAAGTACTGTATTCCTCAGAACATATGTAAGAGATGAAGGCGAGCTTTTTTGCAATTTACAGCTAAAACTGGAAATATTTTTTTTAGTCGTTTTCTAAAAAATTTCCGAAAACAAAAGTGCTTCGATTTTTTCGAAAGTAAGCTCTAAAGAAAGCCTGGAAACACTGATGAAAAAGTTGACTTATGTCAAGACGATATTTTGAAATTTGAGTAGTCAAATTTATGCAAATGTGATTTTTTAACTTCATTTTTTAAAAAATACGAAAATCGAAAAAATGCGAAAATTTCTCAAATTTTTTTCTATGATTTGGTTCGTAGTACACTTAATTATCACCCCGTATCAATTTAATCAGACAGATATTCGTCTCAAGGGGGTAGCAGTCGTACTCTTTTCAGGGTACTTTAGGGTGTAAAAATAGCACGACATTGCTGGAGAACACTCAGAAAGCATAAACTTATTGCAAAAAACAAATAAAAAATTCAAAAAAAAGTTCGAAATTTTTGTTTTTTGAGAATTTTTCTGAGTGATTTTTTTTGTAAAAAATTGAAATCTAATTTTCGACCAGAAAAACTTGAAATATCCAAAAGCTGTAAGCAGATTTTCTTTCTCGGCATGTTTCGACTAAACCCGACGACTTATTTTTCGAGTTTTCACCTCCGGTTTACTAAAATGCGATTCTCTAAAATTGAACAAAACATTTCGAAATTCTAGTTCATCAAAATAACAGAAAATTTTTTTTTTCTTCTTTTCTCAAATTTAAACTGCATTCTGAAAGGTCACCTAGAAGAAGTAGAACTTTTAAAAGCGAAAACCTTGAAATTAGACGGTTTTTTGCAGTTCTAAAAAGTACAAGTCTGAAATTGAAAAATCAATTTTATCAAATTACGACCATTAGTGTTTCCGAGGTTCATGCCAAGTTTAAGTACAATCGTATGCGAGCTCCAGGAAGAGTAGTACTTTGAAATTTTGATTTACTTAAGTGTTCTTGAACTCGCTGCATGGTTGTCACCAGGGTTGACCAAACATTATTAAAATTAATTATTTTTGAAGATTAAGAATAGATCTACCAAATGGCTATTCTCAAAAGTTTTGTTTTCTAATAAAGTGGAGTACAACGATATATTTTAACGAGTGCTTCCCCCCTTAATCTGATGAACTTATTTTTGCTGAAAATCATAAAATTGACTTCCGTTTGCACCAAAACAAAATTATCTATTATTCCGTGCAAAAATTATAATAAAACCTATCCAAAAGTAAGACGACATATTTCTCCAACTCATACCAAATTTAAAAATGTGTCTGTCCGTTTTTTATGAGTTTAGAACAAGCCCAATCAAAATTCCAAAGAAAATTCTGGTCACCATAGACGAAGTACAACTCATTATTAATATTAAATTTGATTAATTTCCATCGAACAGTTTTTGAGGAAAAATACAATAAAGAAAACATAAATGTTCTAAAACTCTCCGCCCACCTGGTGCTATGATGCCTAAAATAAAAGTTTTCTACTTTCAATCGAAAGCAAAAAGATAGATCTGCATATCAGTCATTTCAAAAC
This sequence comes from Oikopleura vanhoeffeni, assembly GCA_004367855.1. Taxonomy (NCBI): domain Eukaryota; kingdom Metazoa; phylum Chordata; class Appendicularia; order Copelata; family Oikopleuridae; genus Oikopleura; species Oikopleura vanhoeffeni. The sequence continues at coordinate 7,390 of SCLH01063366.1, forward strand.
TTGTACTGTTTTTGAATTAAGCGTGATTTAAATTATCAAAAACCATTGAGTACCTCCTTAATGAGACTTCTTCGACGAGGTCAGGGACTGTTTATGTAAAGAATAATCAAATCAAACCTGTCAGAACCCATTTGTCTGCAATGACCGTGCCAAGACAAGTTTTAAATTCAGTTGATTTGGATGACTGCATAAAAAGATTGACGGACCATGACAATGATTTTTGAGAAGTCCGTTTACTCCCTATGTATCGCGACCACTTTATTCTCCATGCTTTGTTGCTGGAATCCCAAAAACCTGTTCGCAAGTCATTGTCGGAATCACTGCAATACCTCAAACCATTGCTGATTAAATTTGTTCTTGTCGCGAAAGAAGAAAACATTTCACTTTGGATTCGACCCCCACCAATTGTTGTTGTGGTGGTCGTCGTTGTAGTGGATGTTGTAGTGGTTGTTGTCGTGGTTGTTGTTGTAGTAGTTGTTGTTGTGGTGGTGGTGATTGTTGTAGTTGTAGTGTAGTGGTTGTAATGCTGTGTTGTAGTAGGTTGTGTGGTGGTAGTTGCTTGTGGTGCGTCGTTGTCGATGGTAGTAGTTAGTTGTAGTTGTGTTGGTGTGGTGGTTGTTGCTGTTGTGATTGTCGTGGTTGTAGTTGTTGTAGCAGTTGTTGTCGTGGTTGTTGTTGTAGAAATGTTGTGTGGGTGTGGTGATTGTTGTAGTTGTAGTGGTTGTTGAATGGTGGTAGTAGTGTTGTGGTGGTAGACGTTGATGTGTGGTCGTAGATGCTGTGGTTGTTGTTTCACTGGTAGTAGTAAATGTCGTGGTGTGTAGACGTTGTGGTGGTGGTCGTAAATGTTGTGGTTGTTGTTTGTACTGGTAGTAGTAGGGTCGTAGATGTTGTGGTTGTTGTTGTACTGGTAGTGTCGTTTGTGGGAGACGTTGTGGTGGTGGTCGTAGATGTTTGTGTTGTTGTTACTGGTGTGGTAGTTGTTCGTGTTTAGACGTTGTGGTGGTGGTCGTGACGTGTGGTGGTGGTCGTAGAAGTGGTGTGGTTGTTGTTTTCTGGTACTGGTAGACGTGTGGTGGTGGTCGTAATGTTGGGTTGTTGTTGTACTGGTTAGTTAGTACTAGTGTCGTAGATGTTGTGGGTTGTTGTTGTACTGGCGTAGTAGTTGTCGTTGGTGACAGACGTTGTGTGGTGTCGTAGATGTTGTGGTTGTTTTGTACTGGTAGTAGTAGTTGTCGTGGTGGTAGACGTTGTGGTGGTGGTCGTAGATGTTGTGGTTGTTGTTGTACTGGTAGTAGTAGTGGTGGTGGTCGTAGATGTTGTGGTTGTTGTTGTACTGGTAGTAGTAGTTGTCGTGGTAGCAATGTTGTGGTGGTGGTCGTAAATGTTGTGGTGTTGTTGTACTGGTAGTAGTAGCGGTCATGGTGGTAGACGTTGTGGTGGTGGTCGTTGATGTTGTGGTTGTTGTTGTACTGGTAGTAGTAGTTGTCGTGGTGGTAGACGTTGTGGTGGTCGTCGTAGATATTGTGGTTGTTTTTGTTCTGGTAGTAGTAGTGGTCGTGGTGGTGTCTAGATGTTAAGGTTGTTGTTGTACTGGCAGTAGTAGCGGTCATGGTGGTAGACGTTTTGGTGGTGTCGTTGATGTCGTGTGTTGTGTGTACTGTTGTAGTAGTTGTCGTGTGTGGTAGACGGTGGTGTGTGGTCGTAGATGTTGTGGTTGTTATTGTATGTAGTAGTAGTTCGTGGTGATGGTCGTAAATGTTGTGGTTGTTGTTGTACTGGAAGTAGTAGTGGTCGTGGTGGTGGTCGTAGATGTTGTGGTTGTTGTTTACTGGTAGTAGTAGTTGTCGTGTGGCAGACGTTGTGTGGTGGTCGTAGATGATGTGGTTGTTTTGTACTGGTAGTAGTAGTTGTCGTGGTGGTAGACGTTGTGGGGTGGTGGTCGTAAATGTTTGTTGTTGTTCTACTGGTAGAAGTAGTTGTCGTGGTGGCAGACGCTGTGGTGTGGTCGTAGATGTTGTGGTTTGTTGTTACTGGTAGTGGTAGTTGTCGTGGTGGCAGACGCTGTGGTGGTGGTCGTTATGTGTGGTTGTTGTTACTGGTAGTAGATAGTTGTCGTGGGGTTGACGTTGTGGTGGTGTCGCAGATGTTGTGTTGTTGTTGTTCTGGTAGGATAGTGGTCGTGGGTGTTGGTCGTAAATGTTGTGGTTGTTGTTTGTACTGGTAGTAGTAGTGGTCGTGGGTCGTAGATGATGTGTTGTACTGGGTAGTAGTAGTTGTCGTGGTGGCAGACGTTGTGGTGGTGTCGTAGATGTTGTGGTTGTTGTTGTACTGGAAGTAGTAGTTGTCGTGGTGGTAGACGTTGTGGTGGTGTTCGTAGATGTTGTGGTTTGTTTTGTACTTGTAGTTGTCGTGGTGTCGTTAGATGATGTGGTTGTTGTTGTACTGGTAGTTATTAGTTGTCGTGGTGGTAGACGATGTGGTGGTGGTCGTAGATGTTGTTGTTGTTGTTTGTACTGGTAGTAGTAGTGGTGGTGGTCGTAGATGTTGTGGTTGTTTGTTGTACTGGTAGTGTAGTTGTGGTGGTGGCAGATGTTGTGGTGTGTGGTCGTTGTGTGGGTTGTTGTTGTGCTGGTAGTAGTTGTCGTGTGGTAGACGTGTGGTGTGTCGTAGATGTTGTGGTTGTTGTTCTACTGGTAGTATAGTGGTGGTGGCTAGTTGGGTTGGTGGTTTTGGTTGTACTGTAGTGGTAGTTGTCGTGGGTGGCAGACGTTGTGTGTGTAGTCGTGTGTTGTGGTGTTGTTTGTACTAGTAGTAGTGGTTCGTGGTGGTGGTGTAGATGTTGTGGTTTGTTGTACTGTAGTAGTAGTGTCGTTGGTGGGAACGTTGTGGTGGTGGTCGTTGATGTTTGTGTGGTTGTTGTATGACGGTAGTAGTTGTCGTGGTGGTAGACGTTGTGTGTGGGGTCGTAGATGTTTTGTTGGTTGTTGTTTCTGGTAGTATTAGTTGTCGTGGTGGTGTAAACGTTGTGGTGGTGGTCGTAGATGATGTGGTTGTTGTTGTACTGGTAGTATTATGTTGTCTCGGTGGTAGACGTTGTGGTGGTGGTCGTAGATGTTGTGGTTTTGTTGTACTGGTAGTAGTAGTGTTGGTGGTCGTAGATGTTGTGGTTTTGTTGTACTGGTAGTAGTAGTTGTCGTGGTGGCAGATGTTGTGTGGTGGTTGGTGGTAGATTTTGGGTTGTTGTACTGGTAGTAGTACGGTTATGGTGGTAGAACGTTGTGTGGGGTCGTTGATGTTGTGGTTGTTGTTGCACTGGTAGTAGTAGTTGTCTGGTGGAAACGGTTGTGGTGGTGTCGTAGATGTTGGTTGTTTTGTACTGGTTAGTAGTAGTGGTCGTGGTGGTGGTCGTAGTAGTTGTGTGTTGTGTTGTACTGGAGTTGGTAGTTGGCGTCGTGGCAGACGCTGTTGGTGTGGTCGTAGATGTTGTGGTTGTCTGGTAGTAGTAGTTGTCGTGGTGGTAGATTGTGGTGGTGCATTGTGGTGTCTCGTGGATGTTTGTGGTTGGTTGTTGTACTGGTAGTAGTAGTTGGTCGTGTGTAGACGTTGTGGTGATGGTCGTAGATGTTGTGGTTGTTGTTTTGACTGGTATTGTCTCGTGTGGTGTGGGCGTAGATGTTGTTTGTTTGTTACTGGAAGTAGTAGTGTCGTGTGGCAGACGTTGTGTGGTGGTGTCGTAGTGTTGTGGTTGTTGTTTGTATGGAGTAGTGTCGTGGTGGTTGGTCGTAGATGTTGTGGTTTGTTGTTGTACTGGAAGTAGTAGTTGCTGTGTGTGCAGACGTTGTGGTGGTGGTCGTAGATGTTGTGGTCTGTTGTTGTATTAGTAGAGTGGTCGTGGTGTTGGTCGTAGATGTTGTGGTTGTTTTGTACTGGTTAGTAGTAGTTGTCGTGGTGGCAGACGTTGTGGTGGTGGTCGTAGATGTTGTGGGTTGTTGTTGTCTTACAGTGGGTTCGCAATCAGTTCTGAAATCCAAGAATTTGCAGCAAAACATTTGAAAATATAGCAGGGCTGCTTCGTTTGAATCGCAAGGATTAGTAAATCCTCTTGATACGATTCCAACAACAGTTAATTGTTCTCCATTACAAACTAATGGACCACCATTGTCATTGTCACAAACTCCAATACCATCGTCAGTTTGACCATTTTCATCGTCGTCTGGTAGACCGCAAATTCATTTATCAGTGACATCAGTTTCGATAGAGAACTGTGAGTGGTACAGTAATCTTCAGACATTATGTTCTTCCAGTGAACCAGTGTATTTGAGTTCGTTGATCCAGTAGAAACCCCATCCAGCCACCCAACATGCATCTCCTTCTTCTGGTGCGGAGTTCTGAAGACATGCTTGTGCAGTACATGAAGATCCACAATTATCGGAAGCCATTGTCGATACATTACAGTAATTAAAATCCTGGGAAGAAACTGAATAGCTGCCATGTGAATATAATGAAGAAGATCTCAATTGTGAATTCAGTAGCAGATATTTGTGTCAATTGCTGCTCACCAAAATTCAGTTGTGCGTAGTTCTTTCATCGCAACATGAGATCAGCTGAACAAGTTTTATTGTTTTATATCGATATGTCAATTGACATTGTCCAATATAGAAAATTTTGGGATGGAAATTCACTGATAATATTCGTTTGTTTATCGTTTTTACTAAATCAGCGATAATTTTGATCAAATTGATTTATTCATCTTAATATAAAATTTTTGGTAATCACTCGAAAAAAAAATAATGAGATTAACGGATAGCTGTGAAACTTTGTTCGTGTTGATTAATTACTTAAAAGACTTGCCGAAAACAGACTTCCTAAAATTCGAAAATTAAGTCAATTTTTAAAAAATCGGCGTTGTAACTAATTTATGAGTTATCGACAAAAAAGTGGGAAAAATATCTTTCGAACGATTGGTGATAGAACAATTTTGTCAAGATTTTCGAATTCACTTTTGCAAACTCAATTTTTTCCGTCAAAAGTCTGTAAAGTATTTTGAACAATAAAACTTTGTAAGCTTAAAAAATTTTTGAGTCGATTCATTGTTAACTCTTGTCGGCACTAAGTTTTACGACGTACTAGGCGTTGATCACAATTCAGCCCCTGATAACAACGGCTTAAAATTTTTAAAAGCCCTTTCACCATCGCAGAAAAAAACCTACTCAATAAAAACCACCGTTAAAATTTTTGAAGGTGTGCGATCTGTATGCAAAATCCAACGTTGAATACTCAAAAATATCATAAAATAATGAAACTTCTTTGTCTTTGTTTCCTAAGGACACCTGCAAACACTGAAATCACTTGGAATACAACTAATCGGGCATTAACCATTACACACAAATCGTACAATATTGTACAAAAGTGCTCTTTTTTAATCCAGAATTCTTTAACGCTTGATATTTTTTATGAGATTCACTATGATTACACCAAAATTGTCTGAATATTTCAAAATATCGACTTTAAAATTAGATTGCATTGCTCCGTTTGACTGAGAGCGGACGAAGAGCAAAACAAAATATAATTTTGAGCTCTCCTCTTAAAGTTGAGCTCCGCTTCATACAAATAGCTGTAGAAGTCTAGTATGAAAATATTTTTGATCGAAAACATCAGAGACTATACAAAATTGTACGAGGATTAAGGCTATGGTTAATTAAAATACTCATGGCATAATCTTCTGTCAATGAGAGCGGTGCAAAAATGAAGAACGTTTTTTCTGAAACACCTTGTCTCACAAACTGACGATTAACATAAACTAATTATTAGGATTTTTTAAACTCCAATTATGATGCAGAATTTTTCAAGAACAAAACTTACTTTTTCAATTAATCAGACTAATACTTTTCAACACTGGGATTTAGTTGTGTATACCAAAATTAAAAAATCACAAAAAACAACTTGGAATACAGCAAAAAAATTTATAATCATACTGGTAAAACTCGGTAAACAATAAATTAATCTCACTACCGAAAATATTTTTAATTATAGTTACTCTTTGAAGTTAATCAATCGCAGCTAGCTCTATAAGTATTGGCAGTATTGTCTCTGAATGAACACACACACATGGCTCTACTCCACTCGACGTGATACAACGCTTATAGGATGCAGATATCACCCATTAACTTTTATTGATAATATGATCAACCCAAATATTGCGCCTTTGTGCTCTTAGCGCCTTATATACATTGAAGTAAAATACACGTAATCAAAAATGTCAATAGATTAATTAAAACAATATGTAATCTAGGAGCGAAACAAAAAATAGAGATAATAAATTTCTTTGAATTAATTAAAGCTTGTTAATAATATTTTTTAGTATCATTTATTATTTTATTCTTTTTCTATTTTTTTCATCTTATATTTTTATTTTAACTGACGTTATCACTGTTTTTTTTAATTGACTGATATCTATTTATTATCTTACGTTTTTTTGTAATTTTGTTTTATTATTTTTTGTTGCTTATCTTGTAGTATATATTTTTTTAATTTTTTTTACTTTAACTTCTGTTTTTTAATTATTTCCTTTATGTGGTATTTTTATATGTATGTTATTCATGATAAACAAATATATTTTTTTTTTATTACCCGGTTTTTTTTTTATGTTCTCGTTGTCTCTTCATATATTATTTATTATTTTTCTAAATTTTATATGATTCTATTTTTAATTTATATTTGTTTTTTAATCTTTTTATAGAATGTATACTCTGAAATCTGGTTTTTTGTGATGTTTTTTAAATTAATTTGGCTTTGATCTATATATTTTTTTTATTTCTATATTTTTTGAATTGTTTATTGTATTTAATTTGTTGTTGTGTTTTATTGTTTTTAAACTTCTAACTTTATATTTTCTGTTTTTATGTTTTCATATTTTATTTTTAACACAAAAAACTTTTTGCTTATAAATTTCGATTTTTCTCATTTTGAAGACGCAATAAAGCTAAACATGTCAAAAAAAATACAAATTTAAATTGAATAACATAACAGGGGGCTGCGGCGTATAGTTGTACGCGTATAGTTGGAACCAGAGAAAAACCTACGTAAGCCTCTAGGAAAAACCTACGCATTTTGAAAAATAAATTTATTCGTTTCTGGCGTGCGCGGCGTATATAGTTGTGGGCAAAAGATAAGGCTTTTTTTCAAACGTTTCTAGGCAAAAGATAGACGTTTTTAGCCAGCAAAAAGAAATATCCGGAGTATTTTTATCAATCAAAAAAGCGACCAAACAAATTTGTAGTTCCGACCTTTTATTTTGATTATTCCAGTACAATTTATTTCTCTTTTAATAATCTGCACATAATTTTCGCCCATTCTTGCCCAAACGTAAAACTTGCCCAAAGAAAGCCCGTAAAATTGACGTTGATTATAGCATTTCTTTATTAACTTGTTGTTATAATCCGCTGAGTTTCAAGAAAAAATGCTTTGAAATATCCATCAAGGAAGCTTTAGATTGTTTCGCAAACTTTCTTTGCGGACTTCAAGAACCTTTAATTTCTCTTAGACGATAAATGATAGTTTTAAGCAGTGGTCTTATTTTTTTTCTTTGAAACCTTCTTTTGAATAATGTTTTTTTTTAAATTACTTTATTTCATTTTTTTCGATGAAATAAAATTTATACATACACTAGAATTCCAGTCTAGAATATATGTAAAATTACCCTTAAATCTCCAAAAATTCTTACTTTGACCATATTTTAACGCAATTTTAAACTCTAGATATTGTACAAATTGACCAATCAGAGCAACATTTTCCCAGAAGTACGCGTATAGTTGGAAAGTAAGCGTTATAGTTGGAATTACGCGTATAGTTGGGTTTTTTGGCGTCAAACTTTCCAACTATACGCCGCACCACGCCTGTATCACACATATAAAGGTGATAATATTGCGCAAATTTCGAAATCTAATGCATTTTTCTGAATTGAAAATAAATTAAATTTCGTCTTGAAAACTGTCTGAAAATAAATAAAATTAACATATCCGGCTCATCTAACGATGATAAACATATTAAAATAATTTAATTAGTTTCGTTGCTTATGTTGACTGCAATCTATCGAGTTTATGCTGTCCCTTGTCTGACTTAAAGCTCAATATGAATCTTAGCGTGAAAAGGTATAATTTATTATTGGTTTTTTCCAAATTCCATCAAGATCAAACTGGTCTTGGATATTCGTTTCAAGTTTTTTATGATAAACTTACAAGTAAGAAATCATATTGATCAGCAATAATCGTGCCGGCACAATGAGATGACGAATCGTAAGAATCACTTTCGAACTGTTTAAAACGCAAGAGAGTTATCCAAGGCCAAAGATCCATCAGCGGTAACTCCCTCCGAGCAATTCTTTGGCAAGTTCTTCTTGTTTTCTTTTATCAGGGTTCCAGAATCCTGTTCTAAGGTTATTATCACCGTCGCTGCAATACGAAAGCCCACTTTCGGACAGGATTCGACAAAGGTCTCAAAAATTGTGTGGTGGTTGTCGTAGTTGTGGTGTTGTTGTGGTAGTTGTTGTGGTGGTAGTTGTTTGTGGTCCGTTATTGTTGTGGTTGTTGTTGTGGTAGTAGTCATTGGTGTTGTTGTGGGGGTTGTATAAGTTGTCGTGTGGTAAACGTTGTGGTGGTGGTGCGTAGAAGATGTGGTTGTTGTTTACTGGTAGTATTAGTTGTCGTTGGTGGTAGACGTTGTGTGTGGTCGCTAGAGTTTGTGTTGTTGTTGTCACTGGTAGTAGAGTGGTAGGTGTTCGTGATGTTGTGGTTGTTGTTGTACTGGTAGTGTAATTGTCGTGGTGCAGCATGTTTGTGGTGGATTCGTAGATTGTGGTTGTTTACTGGTAGTAGTTAGCGGTTATGGTGGTAGACGTTGTGGTGGTGGTCGTTGATGTTGTGGTTGTGTGTCGGTAGTAGTAGTTTTCGTGGTGGAAGACGTTGTGGTGGTGGTCGTAGATGTGTGTGGTGTTGTTGTACTGAGAAAGTAGTGGTCTAGATGTTTTGGTTGTTGTTGTACTGGTAGTAGTAGTGGTCAGTGGTGGTGTCGTAGATGTTGTGGTTGTTGTTGTACTGGTAGTGGTAGTTGGCGTGGGTGGAGACGCTGTGGTGGTGCGTACGATGTGTGTTTGGTCTGGCTAGTAGTAGTTGTCGTGGTGCGTATACGGTTTGGTAGTAGACGTTGTGGTGGTGGTCGTAGATGTTGTGGTTCTGTTGTACTGGGGTAGTATTAGTTGTCGTGTGGTAGACGTTGTGGTGGTGGTCGTAAGATGTGTGGTTGTGTGTACTGGTAGTTGTCGTGTGGTGGTCGTAGATGTGTGCGTGTTGTTGTACTGAGAGTACGTAGTTGTCGTCGGTGGCAGACGTTTGTGGTGGTGGGTCGTAGATGTTGTGGTTGTTGTACTGAGTAGTAAGTAGCCGGTTATGGTGGTAGACGTTTGTGGTGTGGTCGTTGATGTTGTGGGTTGTTGTTGTACTGCGTCGTAGTATTGTCGTGGATAGAAGTACTTGTGGTGGTGTGTAGATTTGTGGTTGTTGTTGTACTGGTAGTAGTAGTTGTCGTGGTGGTAGACGTTGTGGTGTGGTCGTAGATGTGTGGTGTGTTGTTGTACTGGTAGTTTGGTGTGGTGGTTGTTGAATGTTGTGGTTGTTGTGTACTGGTAAGTAGTAGTGTGTCGGTGTGGAAGAGCGTTGTGGTGGTGGTCGTAGATGTTTGTGGTTGTTGTTGTACTGGTAGTAGTAGTGTGTCGTGGTGGTAGACGTTGTGGTGGTGGTCGTAGATGTTGTGGTTGTTGTTGATACTGGTAGTTGTCGTGGTGGTGGTCGTGATGTTGGTTGTTGTTTGTACTGGAAGTAGTAGTTGTCGTGGTGCAGACGTTTGTGGTGGTGTCGTAGATGTTGTGGTTGTTGTTGTAACTGGTAGTAGTATGGTCGTTGGTGGTGGTTCGTAGATTGTTGTGGTTGTTTGTTGTATCTAGTAGTAGCAGTTCTCGTGGTGGTAGACGTTTTGTGCGTGGTGGTCGTAGATGTTGTGGTTGTTGTTGTAGCTGGGTAGTGTCGTGTGGTGGTCGTAATGTTTGTTGTACTTGAAGTAGTAATTGTCGTGGTGGCAGACGTTTGTGGTGGTTGTAGATGTTGGGCGTTGTTTTGTTGTACTGGTAGTATAGTGGTCGTGGTGTGGTCGTAGATGTTGTGGTTGTTGTTTGTACTAGTAGTAGCAGTTTCGTGGTGGTAGACGTTGTGGTGGTGGGTCGTAGATGTTGGTGGTTTTGTTGTACTGGTAGTAGTTAGGTGTCGTGGTGTGGTGTCGTAGATTGTTGTGGTTGTTGTTGTACTGGTAGTAGTAGTTTGTCGTGGTGGCAGACTGTTTGTGGTGGTGGTCGTAGATGTTGTGGGTTGTTGTTGTCAGTTATCAGGTGGATGTTCGCATCAGTTCTTCGAAATCCAAGAATTTGGCAGCAAAAACCAATTTGCCCAAAATATAAGCAGGTGCTGCTTCGTTTGAAGTCCAAGGACTTAGTAAATCCTCTTTGAACGATTCCAACAGACAGTTAAACTTAGTCATCCAATATTACTTAATTTAAGCAAATGAGGACCACGCATTTCTATTGATCAACAACCCTCCAAATACCATCGTCAGTTTTGACCATTTTCATCGTCGTCTGGTAGACCGGCCACAAAATTCATTATCAGTGACATCAGTTTTCAGATAGGAGAACTGTGGAGTGGTACAGTAATCTTCAGACATATGTTCATTCCAGTGAAACCAGTGTATTTGAGTTCGTTGTTATCCAGTGAATCCCCATCCAGGATTTTCCACCCAACAGCATATCTCCTTCTTATCCTGGTGCGGATGCTATGACTAAACATTGCTTGTGCTACAGATACATGAAAGATGCCCCACGAATTATCGGAAGCCATCTGTAGCTGATCGAACTATGTCTCTAACATAAATTAACAGTAAAATTAAAATCACTTGAGAAAAAAGACTGTAAAGCTGCCAGTGTGGAAAATATAATGAAGAAGACTCAATTGTGCAAAATTCCATAGACAGAATGTGTCAATGCTGGCTCACCTAGAAATTTAAGTTATGATAGTCGCTAAGTTTTTAATTCCACCTCGAACAGTAACAGGCCAGCTGAATAGTTTTTCATGTTTTTTTAAGAATTGGAAGTTTTTTGCTGAAACACTGAGTTTTGGATCATATGATAATGTTTCATATCCACCTAAAATGTTGTATAATTAAATTTGGTTTAGTTTTAACTATCTTGAAAAGTTCAGTTTGGTTGAAAACTATGACTATGAAAATTCAACTGAGATAATATAAGTTTAAACTTTTCCGAAAGTTATCAAATAAAAAATTCTGTAGTCAAAAGGTTTGACTTCAAAAACACACATCTGAAATCTTAATAAATACAGCATGTGCATTTGTTAGCGACTCATGACCTCTTCCTTGCCAACAAAAAACTTACATTAACACCCGGTTTTCAGGTGTAAATGGTAAGCAAGTTCGTAAAACCATGTTAACCTTGCATTCCTCTTGTAATCAGAATAAAAACTGCTTGCGAAAATTTTGAGAAAAAGCCTTTGTAAGATCTTCCTAATATCTACCAATACAGTAAATGATCAGAATAATTTTTTTGTTGACCTTGTGGACACGATCATAGCAGTCCTTTTTACTAGAACACCTATATACAAAAATTTCAAGTTCTACTCCTCCATGAGCTCGGCATACCGTATTTGACCTTAACTTGTGGCAGTGAAATTCATACCAACGGAAACCTTATGGACCATAAGATTCTTGGTTGTATTGAAAATTTGGAATTGTTTAATTTACCAGAATCAGATTATTTTCTAGAAAATAACCGCCTTAATTTGTATCAAGAGTTTCGCTTAAAACGACTACTTGTTTCTATGTTACACTTTCACGAATGCAACGTAGTTATTACTTCGGAAAAATGATGGAGAATATATCTTTCTATGTTAATGATTAGAAGCTTATTAATTTAGTTTAATTTTCTTGTTTTCATTCTGCGCGATAAGTACGCATGTATAGTAAACTAGGAGCCGAGGAAAACGATAAATCGAAGAGAAGTCGTCGGATTTAGTCCCAGAGAATACTCATACAATTTAAGCTTGGGTGATGCCGAGAAGAAAATTTTTGTTACGTTTATTGATATTTTTGAGTTGCTCTGGTCGAAAAATGGCTTTCAATGTTCGTTTAAATGAAAATAAAACTCAGAAAAAATTCTCCCAAAAAATGAAGTTTAGAAATTTTTTATGGTTTTTTTTCTTGTTTTTTTGATTATAGTCTTAATGCTTTTTGACATCGGTCCCTCGGTGTATTTTACAGATTTCACATTTTTGTTATATTTCTCTTACCGATATGAACCATTTTTGCGCACTTATATCTCGAATTTTCGACAATGAAAACGCTTTTTTCGTAACGAGACAAAGTTTGACACTTTTGAGCACACTGTATAATCATGATTTCTCAAATTATTTATTCACTTTATTAATCACAAGATTATATAGATCACTAGATTATACTATTTTATTTCGAATCATTCTTTTTTGCTAAAAACTTACTCAAATTACTGGGGTTGGTCCACTTCCTCAGGTGTCTAAAATAAACAGTAAAATTTTATCTATTTTCCTTATTTTAGTATTACTCTAGCCGAGCCGCTTACACCAAATACCTCTTCGACATCTAGCGCGGATCCCATGTTAATATAGTTTTATTACGTAATTTCTACGTCTCAAATTGCGAAAAATTAAATTTTTTTGGAGAAAAAACCGGAAAACTCGAAAGATTTACCACATCGAAAAAATATTTTTCTCATGAGTTAAAGTAAATAAATTTAAAACGGAGTTGATAATGTCAGCCTTATCAATTCGCAAAGTTGGAGGTGACAAATTTTTTTTCGAGATAATGGAGCTTTGGAGTAATTTCTGGCCGATCCGTAGTTTGTTTATAAAACTATGATTCAGAGTAATTACAAAGAAGCAAAGAACACAAAACGAAGACATATTTAAACACATAGTGAAGTAGCCATTTCCACTATTTTCAGCTAAGGGATTCCAGCAACAATAAGATCCTATACAGAGGTAAAGCTTCAAAGTGTTAACCTTTTAATCATGATGGTAAATTCAAACTCAGAAGAAGCAAAAGGTAACCATCGAAGAAATCAATGTAATATAACTGAAAGTCATCAATTCTGTTCTCTTACAGCACCGACCCATATTATCATAAAGGGTGTCTGATTTAAAAAAAGGTGTACAAACATTTATTATTTGTTGTTTTTAGTGTCACCGCAGAAAACGGTCCTGACCACCCCACAGAATATTCAACTTATTAATTTCATTTTAAACTTTTTTTTGAAACAAAGTTATTGCGAAAATTATAAAATTTTAAGAAAAAATATTTTTTACGTACAAAAACAGGCAGTTAACTAAATAAAATCAGAAAAAATTTTTGTCCGAATGTGTCTTTATCATAACCCCTGTTTAGTTTTGATGGAAATTTTCAATACGACATTCAAAAATGATTCCGACAAACATACCAAGATCTTTTCGAGAGACCCTCAAGATGAAAATAAATATTATGTCAAAGTCTACGCAAAAGTCAAACCTAAAGTGCCAATAAATACAAAGCTATAAGGCCTAGACAGTATATTTTGAGTGCAGAAGCTCGAAAATAACCTAAACTAAAAGATCGAGCATCTTTCTTGCTAAAAATTATATACTTGAATTATAAACGAGACCTCTAGATTATTTCAAACTTCTGCCATGTGTACTCTTATTTGCCATATAGCGCGCAAAAGTCCTCCAGCCATAAGGATATCGAATTAATACAGGCTAACAGCCTCCCGCCACTCCAACTCACAAAGTTAATTATTTTAATATTCTCTCATTAAAATATAATTAATCTGTAGCCTCATGCAGCCGATCAAGATCTCTAGGGGCATTGAAAGGAGCTTTAAAGTTCGGTACTTTTCATATTCATTTGCTAGTGAAATTTCATAAGATGGTTAATTTCTATTATAATTTGTCTGATGCTTCTCAGTGCTGATCAATTTAAAACGACAGAGTCGTCGCGATCATGGATCATATTATATTACTATTTGTGATTGAGGATCACCGATCGCGAGAGTTGGAGAATGTTACTGTTTTACGTGCAATTCTTCCAAGTTTAGTAAACATGCTCAGATTAAATTAAATTTCCATATTGAATGAGTCTTCAACTTTGGAAACTCGGCATATCTGGTTATCTTTGTCCTAACTGCTAGTTACTGCCCGTAACTACACACAACTGCGCTTAAAGTTCAATCGATTTCGAGGAGTCTACTCATTAACAGACACCGTTTGCAGAGATTTTATTGACGATATGAAACACATTGCCAAGCGCATTTTGACTAAGGTCTCTTATACTCTTCATTGTCATGGTGGGCTCAAGTGACAATCCACTTGCTTGCTTGTAAAGAAGAACACAAACAGAATATTGCTCTCACGCACACTAATAAAAAGACTTAGTAGGAATGCTAACAAAATATTCAGTTCAAGTAAATGTATTAGTATGAGAGAATATATAAAATTTTTCACTCCTATATCATGTAGAAGCGGCAAGGAGTCTTACAAAACTAATGTAGTGCCTCAGTCGTGCTCTTAGCCATCATCAGAGTAACTGTATCCAGCCACTTTTTTAAGGTGATTCTAGCTATGAGTCGATCTGATCGAAATATATCTATATGTGCAATATGATGCTTTAAAAATCGATGTCACATACAACTATTCATCTTCCTTTCAAAAGGTCACGCTTCTGTCAAGGAATATATCGAACTGGAATCGCAATACAATCATGATAATGACTTCAATATTGAATAATTGTGGTAATACTGTAATAAATATATACATTAAGCTATTTATGAGTAAATTATCACCTTCATCGATATAAGAATGATATGTTAATGTTATAATAGCGTATAATAATTAACACTCTTTAGAACCTATGATCTCAAACGTCCGAGTCCTAGTATCTCATTGAACACCTCTCAAATCTGTAGCAACTGAATTGCATAAAAATTTGTCCGGACGGTTTAAAATTAAGTAAACTGATCTAAGGTAACGTTTTGTAACATACATGGTCTATTAGATATATATGAGTCTTAAATCTTTTTGAATTTTCAATTTATCGCAATGTAATCTATATGGCAGATATATATACTTGGCTGTGCGATAAATAATTTCATATATTAGGGGTCGTGTCCAAGACTTTAAAGAAAAAAAAAAAAAACAATAATAGGTGATTATTCAAAAACACGTGACCTATTGTCTTTCTTTGAATAAAAATATTTATATAAGAATTTTTTTTCCCGTGAAATGAATTATTGCATTTTTAAAAGCCTAGAAACCTCCTTTCCGGCTGACAAAATATGGCGGCTTAGTTCTTTACAATACGTTGCCGTCCTCCAGACAGTTAATTGATTCCACCACAACGTCTTACATTCCAGAGCATTTCTTGAGCTTCAGGGACTTATCCGTTGAGTTTCTACTAGGAGATCAGGTTTTCTCAAATGATTTTAAGTCCCACAACAAAATGCCCACTACATTACTTATCACAAGAAGAAAGATCCCAAAATTTAATCAATTTATCCGAATCAGACGCAAATTTTTAGCCAATATTATTACGTTAATTTACAAACATTTACAAAATATATATCATTAACTGTTTTATTAGAAAAAATAGCTCCGATTGCGGACCAATTTTATAAGTATACATAGAAGGATCCCATATACTATTGATGAAAGAACAATTTTCGTATAAGATCATTCACGCCTTTAAAATACGTCGTTCCTTTGTCTCATAAACTTGAAAAAAATATGTCTTGTCCCAAAAATACATTATCACTTGAGCTTCTGTGGGTATCACCTCAAAACTTATTTCTTTGAATATGCAATCACTTTTGTTGCGTCATCAAGGGGATTAATGAGTCTTGTTCTGGAGCGTATAGATCCTATTGGACGTATCAAACAAATCGAGTTTATCTATTAATGACTATGAGTGGGTAAATATCTATCCAAAAAAATTCCTTAATCCCAGGAAGATTTATCCTTTTTTTTAGTAAATCATGCTAATTTTTTGGTTTGATGAATTTTTACAAAGAATACCCGCTATACAAGAATTTAGAGTTATCATCTGAATTTATGTAGCTCATTAATGAGTAAACAATAAGAACTCACATTCTGTGTTATTGACCAAAAAACAGCGAGACGAACAGCTTACATAACAGCCCTTATCATAATTTCGGCGAATAACATGACTTTAAGGTCGCGTTCTCAGCAGAGAATATTGAGAACTTCGCCTAGAGGAACATATCCCAGCTCTTAATTCTAATTTTATGATTTATATAGCGTATAGATTATTTTATTGTAATAGTAAAGATATAAGACGAAAAACTTCGACGTAATACTTTTACCGTAGTCTAAGAATACATTTGTTACCATACTAACAGAACAACGTTTTCCAATATTTGGATTGTGACACGAAACTATGCAATTTTTGATTTTCCATATAAATGATTATAAAGTTGTAAAAATAAATAGTAATATCAAAGTCTAATAATCTTTTATATTTTCCGGAACAATCAAATTACCACGGACTATTCACATATAAAATTAACAAAAATATTAGCAACATAAAAAATCGTATGTTTAGCTAACCCCAGAGCTAACCTTCAAATACTGCATTCTAGCCCGTACGGGGATTATTCTATCAAAACATCTGACCACACTCTTCTATAATATTTCGAGATCGATTGTATATCTTTTGTGAAAGCAACTTATATGAGAATTAACAAATTGTTGCCATCTCAATTTTATTCAAACCCATCCTTTTAACCACACCTAGAGGAGTAGAGATCTAAAACTCTTTTTCTTGCGTCTGAATCAATCTAAATAAGCACAGTAGACGTAAAGTTATCAATTGAGACATAAAACTCTATTCTTTAACAATAATACACTTTCTCAGATACGCCAATTAAGCCCACAAGACAAAGAAGAGTACCTTTAGTCACATATCAACTGCGCGAATAAATTTAATTATATGAGTTTTAAAATTTCAGAATTCGTAACTTGAAAAATACCAAGAATTTGTTGTATCTATCTATATGTACATATAATTGATGCTTATCTTGTAATTTCTCATTGCACAAAACCACTACAGTCATTAATGTTGACAGTCTTGAAAATGCTTACGATACAACACCCCTTCACGGGTACATAAATAGCATGATATTTTTATATATGCTAGAATCTAATCTCATACATATAGATAATGAGATTTTATGACACAAAGTAGAAGTGACCCACAACTATTTCAGAGTCCTGGAACCCTGTAAAATCCGAGACACTTTTCAATTCAGCGTCTGTTGCCGTTTTTAAATGGAAGGATAGACTATCTATCTGTAATGTTATGTCCAGAGGCGGACATATAGCCTCTTTAACGGTCTCAAGAAACGTGTAAATAAAATTGGCTTGTATAACGTATTAGATTGTTTTACATAAAAAAAGAAGCAGAGATGTATATTAATAATTATCACGAATCTTAAAATCAATTATAACTAAAAGTCTCACTACGTGTGAAATATATCTGATTACACTGCCAATCTTATAACCAGTCCCTGTTTTATTATCTACATTAGTTGATTATACATCACTTCCCAACTGATGCATATTTTTGCACCACATTTTGCGTGATTCTTAAATTGTAAGTTGGTCCTTTCGATTTATTATCCCATATTCTATATCTGTACATAACCAAATCTACATTTGACAACGTACGTTGTCCTCGTAAATGTGTCTAGTTTCATATTTTAGTGACAAAACTTAGATGAGTCTAAGAGGATGATAAAGAATTTTTTTAGAATTATCCAGACTGGCCAATATTTAACAATGGAATTTCAGCTATTTTGTAAAATGAGCATTCGGATGAAATAGAAGTTTTTTTTGAAAACCGCTTTTTTCATATATTCTTTTTTCCATACCAATGTAGATCTGCAAAGGCCCTATGGTCGAATCTCTATAGCGCGTGTTTGAAGCGCCAACTATTACTCTCGTAATTCCACGCTGCCTTAAACGCTCAGATTTACGCTGGCTTTTACGCAATAAATTTCAACTTATTGGCGCTACCCGAATATGAGACACTAAAGCACTCTTTTGGTTCATCTTAATTAAATACCAAATACAATCAACCAACAACATTAATGTGGTGAATTGAACACCGCTCTATTGAGGATCATCATCATTTTCTCGATTAAACTTTGGTCTAAAATGTGAATATTCTTCTTGGTTTCTCGATAGCTTCATTCAAACTGTAAAGAGTGCTTCCACTACTTTCACATCTTGATAATCAGCTCCTCTTTTAGTAGATTATCATAAACCTACAGTGTGCTTTTTATTTAATAGATGGAAGTGGGCCTAGCATTCAACTGTAGGACAGTTTCGCTAAAAATGAGTTCGTTGTTTTAATTTTGACACGACTAGGTCAAGAAACAGCACCCGATTGAATTGTAGAGTCACGAATAAGTGGGTTGTCTATAATATATAAAGGAGGGTTTATGCCTGGTCAAAGATAAGTTTCCATGTGCAACTAACCCAAGTATAATTATAATTGTACGACCCTCAAATAATATTTCCCCTATAGTGGCGGATTGCCCTCGGATTGAATTAGATGATCTCCAATTTATAATATATAGAAGAAAATGAAATAACACTTAAAAATTACAGCGGTAATATTTAAGTTTTATATCCCGTTAAATGAACACTGATTACGTTGTCGTCGAAAGCTTAGGAGCTCAAATTACCTAGGGCGTACTTTTGGGGTCACAATCAGAGTACGTCAATGGGTGGATTTTTGGTATTACGAGGTGTTAAAGACCCTAGCTTGCGCACTACACAAAAATGTTCTCTAAATTTAAATTTTTTATCTTACAGATTGGACCAGTGTATTCAGTGTTTCGAGAAACAATGATATCGATAGATTTAATCTCCACCATTACTTGCTAATCAACAACGAAATTAAAAGATTAGTTTCATACAAGACCATAATTCAAACTTTTCGATTATTCAAATAAAGATAAGTTTAATTCAAAAGTACATTATGTTACACGTGAAAGAGACGTCCCGAACTCTTATTTCCCCGTGTTTCGCAAGAATTACTTTAGCGGTGTACCTACCATCGACGACCAAATCAACTTTTTTCGTAAATTTTCACCTAAAAAAGTTCAAAGTCAAACTTGTAACGCGAAAGTCAATATTTTCTTAACTCGCAAGTTCGTCTAGCTGCCGCCTATGCTAGGTGCCTATGATCGACAATATACCCGGTGTGAATGAAAATTCGTCTCCGAGGTCTCACAGACCTGTAGAAGTTATAATGTGATTCATTTCTCTTACCTACTTGCAAATGGTCGCTATCACATAGAAATATTATTTCTATTGGACGTCGGCGATAAACAAAAACCATATAAGATGGATCAAAAGGAGAATTATTTCTACAAATAATTTTATTCATGAAC
>SCLH01063366.1:35881-56845 GCA_004367855.1 Oikopleura vanhoeffeni
TAGTTGTCGTGGTGGTAGACGTTGTGGTGGTGGTCGTAGATGTTGTGGTTGTTGTTGTACTGGTAGTGGTAGTTGTCGTGGTGGCAGACGTTGTGGTGGTAGTCGTAGATGTTGTGGTTGTTGTTGTACTGGTAGTAGTAGTGGTCGTGGTGGTGGTCGTTGATGTTGTGGTTGTTGTTGTACTGGTAGTAGTTGTCGTGGTGGTAGACGTTGTGGTGTTGGTCGTAGATGTTGTGGTTGTTGTTGTTCTGGTAGTATTAGTTGTCGTGGTGGTAAACGTTGTGGTGGTGGTCGTAGATGATGTGGTTGTTGTTGTACTGGTAGTATGAGTTGTCGTGGTGGTAGACGTTGTGGTGGTGGTCGTAGATGTTGTGGTTGTTGTTGTACTGGTAGTAGTAGTNTTGTTTTATATCGATATGTCAAATTGACATTGTCAATATATAAAATTTTGGGATTGGAAATTCACTCGATAATATTCGTTTGTTTATCGTTTTTACTAAATCAGCGATAATTTTGATCAAATTGATTATTCATCTTTAATATAAAATTTTTGGTAATTCAGTTCGAAAAAAATAAATTGAGATAACGGATAGCTGTGAAACTTTGTTCGTGTTGATTAATTACTTAAAGACTTGCCGGAAAACAGACTTCCTAAAATTTTTCGAAAAATTAAGTCAATTTTTAAAAATCGGCGTTGTAACTAAATTTATGAGTTATTACGACAAAAAAGTGGATAAAATATCTTTCGAACGATTGGTGATAGAACAATTTTGTCAAGATTTTCGAATTCACTTTTGCAAACTCAATTTTTTCCGTCAAAAGTCTGTAAAGTATTTTGAACAATAAACTTTGTAAGCTTAAAAAAATTTTGAGTCGATTCATTGTTAACTCTTGTCGGCACTAAGTTTTACGACGTACTAGGCGTTGATCACAATCAGCCTCTGATAAACAAACGGCCTAAATTTTTTAAAAGCCCTTTCACGATCGCAGAAAAAAACCTACTCAATAAAAACCACCGTAAAATTTTTGAAGGTGTGCCGATCTGTATGCAAAATCCAACGTTGAATACTCAAAAATATCATAAAAATAATGAAACTTCTTTGTCCTTGTTTCCTTAAGGACACCTGCAAACACTGAAATCACTTGAATACAAACTAATCGGCATTAACCATTATCACACACAAATCGTACAATATTGTACAAAAGTGCATTTTTTTAATCCAAGAATTCGGATTGTAGAATTTAACCGCTTAATATTTTTTTATGAGATTCACTATGATTACACAAAATTGATCTGAAATTTTCAAATATCGACTTTAAAATTAGATTGCATTGCTCCGTTTGACTGAGAGCGGACGAAAGACAAAAACAAAATATAATTTTGAGCTCTCCTCTTAAAGTTGAGCTCCGCTTCATACAAATAGCTGTAGAAGTTAGTATGAAAATATTTTTGATCGAAAACATCAGAGACTATACAAAATTGTACGAGGATTAAGGCTATGTTAATTAAAAATGTCGTGCATAATCTTCTGTCAAATGAGAGCGTGCAAAAAAATGAAGAAACGTTTTTTTTCTGAACACCTTTGTCTCACAAAACTGACGATTTAACATAAAAAACTAATTATTATGATGTTTTTAAACTCCAATTAATGATGCAGAATTTTTCAAGAAACAAAACTGACTTTTTCAAAATTTAATCAGACTAATACTTTTGTCAACACATGGGATTTTAAGTTGGTATACCAAAATTAAAAAAATCACAAAAACACTTGGAATACAAGCAAAAATAATTTAATAATCATACTGGTAAAACTCGGATATAACAATAAATTAATCTCACTTACCGATAATATTTCTCCTAATTATAAGTTTAATCTCTTTTGAAGTTAATCAATCGCAGCTTAGCTCTAATTAAGTATTTTTTGAACATTTTTTATTTTGGTCTCTTTTTGAATGAACACACACACATTGGCTCGGCCCTTATACTCGACGTGATACAGACGCTTTACCCAGATTGACAGTGACAAATCATCCCTATATAATTCTTATTTTTTTGATAATTATGCTCGAACCAAAATTTATTGCGCCTTTTTGTGCTCTTTTAGCGCCTTATATACATTTGAAGTTTAAAAAATACACCTAATCAAAAATGTCATTTTATAGATTAAATTTAAACCATTTATTTTAATCTATTTGAGCGAAACAAAATTAGAGAAAAAACGAGAAATTTTTTGAAAAAAATTAGAGTTTACAAAAAACTTCGTTACTCCAATAATACTTATCAGAATATAATTTCGAAAAAATGCTTTAGTTAGGTTTAATTATTTTAATCTATCATATGTAATTTAAATACATTAACTTGAAAATGGCTGAGTTTTGATATAGAGACAGAAATATCGAAAATTGTTGACTTTTACGCTGAAGGAGTGTCGCTTTTGAGCCTCTTTGAAATTAAAAATTTACTATTTTTAAAATGACAAGTTTGAAGATATTTGTTTGAACTTTCTTAATAAGTCGTAACTTTGAGATCGGTTGGTGATAGTGATTTTATAATTTTTTGAAAAGGGCTTGTACAATTTAGTGCAATAAGTGGGTAATGGGATAGAAAATTATTGGTGTGTGATGGTTTAATTAAGCCCAAACTAAGGCCCGATTAGTCATTATATTATTCAACACAAAAAACTATTTTCTGCTTTAAATTTCGATTTTTTCTCATTTTGAGACGCAAAAAGCTAGACATGTAAAAAAAATACAAATTTTAAATTGAAATAAACATATACAGGGGGCTGCGGCGTATTAGTTGTACGCGTATAGTTGGAACCAGAGAAAAACCTACGTAAGCCTCAGGAAAAAACCTACGCATTTGAAAAATAAATTTATTCGTTTCTGGTCGTGGGCGTATAGTTGTGGGCCAAAAGATAAGGCTTTTTTTCAAAACGTTTCTAGGCAAAGATAGACGTTTTTAGCCAGCAAAAAAGAAATATCCCGAGTATTTTTATCAATCAAAAGCGACCACACAAATTTGTAGTTCCGACCTTTTATTTTGATTATCAGTACAATTTATTTCTCTTAATAATCTGCACATAATTTCCCTTTCTTGCCCCAAACGTTAAAACTTGCCCATTAAGAAAGCCCGTAAAATTTGACGTTGATTATAGCATTTCTTATTAGACTTGTCTGTTATAATCCGCTGAGTTTCAAGGAAAAAATGCTTTGATAATATCCATCAAGGAAGCTTTAAGATTGTTTCGCAAACTTTCTTTGCGGACTTCAAGAACCTTTAATTTCTCTTAGACCGATAAATGATAGTTTTAAGCAGTGGTCTTATTTTTTTTCTTTTGAAACCTTCTTTTGAATAATGTTTTTTTTAAAATTTACTTTATTTTCATTTTTTCGGATGAAAATAAAATTTATACATACACTAGAAATTCCAGTCTAGAAATATATGTAAAACTACCCTTAAATCTCCAAAAATTCTTACTTTGACCATATTTTAACGCAATTTTAAACTCTTAGATATGTACAAATTGACCAATCAGAGCAATTTTTCCCAGAAGTACGCGTATAGTTGGAAAGTAAGCGTTATAGTTGGAATTACGCGTATAGTTGGGGTTTTTTTGGCGTCAAACTTTCCAACTATACGCCGCACCACCCATGTATCAGCACATAAAGGTGATAATATTGCGCAATTTTTCGAAATCTAATGCATTTTTCTGAATTGAAAATAAATTAAATTCGTCTTGAAAACTGTCTGAAATAAATAAAATTAACAATATCGGCTCATCTAACGATGATAAACATATTAAAATAATTTAATTAGTTTCGTTGCTTATGTTTGACTGCATCTATCGGGTTTATGACTGTCCCTTGTATGACTTAAAGACAAGCTCAAATATGAATCTTAGCGTGAAAAGGTATAATTTATTATTGGTTTTTTCCAAAATTCCATCAAGATCAAACTGGGCTTGGATATTCGTTTCAAGTTTTTTATGAATAACTTACAAGTAAGAATCCATTGTATCAGCAATAATCGTGCCGGCACAATGAGATGACGAATCGTAAGAATCACTTTCGAAACTGTTTAAAACGCAAGAGAGTTATCCAAGGCCAAGATCCATCAGCGGTAACTTCCCCTCCGACAATTCTTGCCAAGTCTTCTGTTTTCTGTTATCAGGGTCAGAATCCTGTTCTAAGGTATTATCACCGTCGCTGCAATACGAAAGCCCACTTTCGACAGGATTCGACAAAGGTTCAAAAATTTGTCGTGGTGGTGTCGTAGTTGTGGTTTTGTTGTGGTAGTTGTTGTGGTGGTAGTTGTTGTGGTCTATTGTGTGGTTGGTTGTGTGTAGTCATGGTGTGTTTGTGGTTGTATAGGTCGTGGTGAAACGTACATTAGAACTACTTGTATCGTTGATTTTTTTGCTAATTAGTAGTACCGGATACATACCGCTATCCTGTGGTGGTGGTCGTTAGAAGATGTGGTTATATGTGTGTTACTAGTAGTATTAGTTGTGTCGTGGTGGTAGACGTTGTGGTGGTGGTCGTAGATTTGTGGTGTGGTGTTACTGGTAGTAGTAGTGGTGGTGGTCGTTGATGTTGTGGTTGATTGTTTGTACTGGTAGTAGTAGTTGTCGTGTGGAAAGACGCTTGTGTGGTGGTCGTAGATGTTGTGGTTGTTGTTGTTACTGGGTAGAAGTAGTGGTCGTAGATGTTGGTTGTTGTTGTACTGGTAGTAGTAGTGGTCGTGGTGGTGGTTCGTAGATGTGGTAGTTGTTGTTGTACTGGTAGTGGTAGTTGGCGTGGTGGCAGACGCTGTGGTGGTCGTCGTAGATGTTGTGTTGGTCTGGTAGTAGTAGTTGTCGTGGTGGTAGGACGTGTGTGGTGGTAGACTGTTGGTGGTGGTCGTAGATGTTGTGGTTGTTGTTGTACTGTAGTAGTAGTTGTCGTGGTGGTAGACGTTGTGGTGGTGGTCGTAGATGTTGTGGTTGTTGTTGTACTGGTAGTTGTCGTGGTGGTGGTCGTAGATGTTGTGGTTGTTGTTTGTAGCTGGAAGTTAGTAGTTGTGTGGTGGGCAGACGTGTGGTGGTGGTCGTGGATGTTGTGGTTGTTTGTACTGGAAGTAGTAGCGTTATGGTGGTAGACGTTGTGGTGGTGGTCGTAGATGTTGTGGTTGTTGTTTGTACTGGTAGAAGTAGTGGTCGTAGATGTTTTGGTTTGTTGTTGGTACTGGTAGTATGGTCGTGTGGTGGTGGTCGTAGATGGTGTGGTTTGTTACTGGTAGTGGTAGTTGGTCGGTTGGCAGACGCTGTGTGGTCGGTCGTAGATGTTGTGGTTGGTCTGGTAGTAGTAGTTGTCGTGGTGGTAGACGTTGTGGTGGTAGACGTTTGTGGTGGTGGTTCGTAGATGTTCTGTGGTTTTGTTGTACTGGTAGTAGTTGTTGTCGTGGTGGGAGACGTTGTGGTGGTGTGCGTAGATGTTGTGGTTGTTGTTGTACTGGTAGTTGTCTGGTGGTGGTCGTAGATGTTGTGGTTGTTGTTGTACTGGAAGTAGTTGTCGGGTGGCAGACGTTGTGGTGGTGGTTGTAGATGTTGTGGTTGTTGTTACTGGTAGTAGTACGGTTTTGGTGGTAGACGTTGTGGTGGTGGTCGTTGATGTTGTGGTTGTTGTTGTACTGGTAGTAGTAGTTTTCGTGCGGTCGGAAGACGTTGTGTGGTGGTCGTAGATGTTGTGGTTGTTGTTGTACTGGTAGTAGTAGTTGTCGTGGTGGTAGACGTTGTGGTGTGGTCGTAGATGTTGTGGTTGTTGTTGTACTGGTAGTGTCGTTGGTGTGGTCGTAGATGTTGTGGTTGTTGTTGTACTGGAAGTAGTAGTTGTCGTGTGGCAGACGTTGTGGTGGTGGTCGTAGATGTTGTGGTTGTTGTTGTACTGGTAGTAGTTGGTCGTGGTGGTGGTCGTAGATGTTGTGGTTGTTGTGTACTTAGTAGTAGCAGTTCTCGTGGTGGTAGACGTTTGTGGTGTGTCGTAGATGTTGTGGTTGTTGTTGTACTGGTAGTAGTAGTGGTCGTTGTGTTGTCGTAGATGTTGTGTGTTGTTGTACTGGTAGTAGTAGTTGTCGTGGGTGACAGACGTTTTGGGTGGTGGTCGTAGATGTTGTGGTTGTTGTTGTCGTTACAGGTGGGTTCGCAATCAGTTCTGAAATCCAAGAATTTGCAGCAAAAATATTTGAAAATATAGCAGGGCTGCCTTCGTTTGAATCGCAAGGATTAGTAAATCCTCTGTATACGATTCCAACAACAGTTAACTTGTCTCCAATATTACAAACTAATGGACCACCATTGTCATTGTCACAAACTCCAATACCATCGTCAGTTTGACCATTTTCATCGTCGTCTGGTAGACCGGCACAAAATTCATTATCAGTGACATCAGTTTCAGATAGAGAACTGTGAGTGGTACAGTAATCTTCAGACATTATGTCATTCCCAGTGAAACCAGTGTATTTGAGTTCGTTGATCCAGTAGAACCCCATCCAGCCACCCAACATGCATCTCCTTCTTCTGGTGCGGATGTTGCAAGACATGCTTGTGCAGTACATGAAGATCCACAATTATCGGAAGCCATTTGTAGCGATCGATGTCCAACATAAATTAAGCAGTAATTAAAATCCTGTGAAGAAACTGAATAGCTGCCATGTGAATATAATGAAGAAGACTCAATTGTGAATTCAGTAGCAGATATTGTTGTCAATTGCATGCTCACCAAAATTAAGTTGTGCGTAGTTTTTTCCATCGCAACATGAAGCAGCTGAATAAGTTTTATCATGTTTTTTTAATATATTGGGAATTTTTTGCTGAAACACTGAGTTGGATCATATGATATGTTTCATATCCACCTAAATATTTTTAAAATTTGTTAGTTTTAACTTCTTGAAAGTAGTTTGGTTGAAAACAGCTATGAAATTCAACTGGATAAAATAAGTTTAACTTTTCGAAAGTTATCAAATAAAAAATTCTGTCAGTCAAAAGTTTGACTCAAAACAACATCTGAAATCTTTATAAATACAGCATGTCGCATTTTTTAGCGATCATTATTTCTGCACAAAACTTATTAACACCGTTTTAAGGAGGTAGCAGTCGTAAAAATGTAACTTTGCATTCCTCTTAATCAGAATACAAAACTGCTTCGAAACTTTTGAGAAAAGCCTTTGGTAGATCTATCCTAAATCTACAAACATAAATAATCAGAATAATTTTTGGTTGACCTTGGTGACCATCATGCAGTTTTTTCTAGAACACCTTATCAAAATTTCAAGTTCTACTCCTCCCAGAGCTCGCATACGATTACACTTAAACTTGGCATGAACCACGGAAACACTTATGGACCATAAGTTATGGTTGTAATTTGAAAAATTGGATTGTTGAATTTCCGACTAGTTTTTTCTGAAACCGCCTAATTTCAAGGTTTTCGCTCTTAAAAGAACTACTTTTTCTATGTTACATTTCAGAATGCGGTATTACTTCGGAAAAAGATGGAGAAATATGTTTCTGTTATTTTGATGAAGCATAATTTTTTAATTTTTTGTTCAATTCTGGATAATCGCATTATAGTAAACTGGATGTGAAAACTCGAAAATAAAAGTCGTCGGATTTAGTCGAAAGTACCATCAAATTAAAGCTTGGGTGATGCCGAGAAGAAAATTTGCTTACAGTTTATTGATATTTTGAGTTTGTCTGGTCGAAAATTGGCTTTCAATGTTTTTAAAATAAATAACTCAGAAAAATTCTCAAAAAATGAAGATTTAGAAATTTTTTATGGTTTTTTTCTGTTTTTTGAATAAGTTTATGCTTTTTGACTGGTCCCTCGGTGTATTTTGACAGATTTGCACTTTTTTTTTTCTCTTGATAAGAACTTTTTTGGCACTTCCGAATTTTCGAATGAAAACGTTTTCGAACAAAAGTTGACACTTTTGAGCACACTTTGTATAATCTGATTTTCTTCAAATTATTATCACTTTATTATCACAAATTATTATCACTAATTATTTTCACTTTATGAATCTTCTTTTGAAAAAACACTCAAAAACGGGCGTTTGCTTCCATGGTGTCTAAATAAAAGTAAAATTTATTATTTTCTATTTATAACTTAGGAGCCCTTAAATACGCTTTCGACCACCAGCGCGGATCCATTTAATTATATTTTATACGAATTCTACGTCAAAATCGAAAATTTAAATTTTTGAGAAAAACGGAAAAACTCGAAAGTTTACCACATCGAAAGAAATATTTTTCTGCATGAGTTAAATAAAATAAATTTAAAACGGTTGATAAGTCAGCTTATCAATTCGGCAAGTTTGAGTGTGACAAATTTTTTTTTCGAGATAATGAGAGCTTTGGAGTAATTCTGCCGATCCGTAGTTTCGTTTATAAAACTATGATTCAGAGTATTAACAAGAGCAAAGAAACAAAACGAAGACATATTTAAACATAGTGAAAGTAGCCATTCCTACTATTTTCAGCTAAGGATTCCAGAACAATAAGATTATACAAGGTAAGTTCAAAGGTGTAACCTTTCAAATGGTAAAAAACTCCGAAGAAGCAAGAAGGTAACCATCAAGAGAAATACAATTGAAAAAGTGCAAATCTGTCTCTAAGCACCGACCCATTATCGAAGGTGTCTGAATTAAGGTGTCTAACATAATATTTTGTTTTTAAAGTGACCGCAGAAAACGGTCCTGACCACCGAATTTAACTTATTAATTTCATTTTAAAATTTTTGAACAAGTAATGCGGAAAATTATAAAATTTTTAAGAAAATTTTTTTACTCAAAAAAAGTTAATAATAAAATCAGAAAAAATTTTTGTCGAATGTTTTTCATAATGTTTAGTTTTGATGAAATTCTTACGAATTCAAAAAGTGAAATCCGAACTCAAATTTTTCCGAAAATAGATGATAAATTATTAAAATTAGCTGGAACGTATTTATACAAGTTAAGCTGACGATAGTGAGCATGAAAATAATAAAATGACTTCTTATATTCAATTAAACGAATCCATTATCAAATTCTTATTTCTCTTATTTGTATTGAGTAATTCGTTATGAGTCGAAGTACAGTCCCTGACCTTTTAACGAGCATTTTTATTTTTTTTAAATCTGTCTTTTGAAGAATGAGTCATAAGGGATTAAAGGCGCTTTAAAGGTTCGGTACATTTTCTAGTGACAAATGTATTTTTATTTTTTTCTCCAGTTTTGTAATAAAACGACGAGTCGTCGCGACGATTTTCTTGGAGATCCGACCAAGTGAATTTATTTTTAGTGATTGCTTCAAGGTTTAATGCTCAGTTGAAAATTTCAATTGAATATCCCTTGATGGCACTGAATGTTGTCTAGGCAGTTGTAAACAAAACTGCCTTATTTCGATAGATCGACTCATCAGACACCGTTGGCAGAAGTTATTGAGTGCCAAGAGCAGACTAAGGCAACTTTTATGTTCTGGCTGAATTGCTTCAAATTCTTGCTTGTAAAGAAAAAAAAATATTTTCCGTTTAAGTATAGGAAATAAATTTGGATTAGTATTGAGGTTTTCTATAGTCGCAGTTCAATTAAGTTGCCTCAGTCTGCTCTTAGCACTCAATAACTTCCGCCAACGGTGTCTGATGAGTCGATCGATCGAAATAAGGCAGTTTTGCTTACAACTGCCTAGACAACATTCAGTGTCATCAAGGGATATTGGCAATACATCATATTGCTTAAACTTTGAAATAGTAAGCTGAAATAAATTTAAAATATAATTTATTTGCGGTAAGAATGATAAAATGTTAGATAATAAATACACCATGGACTCAAACGTCCTGAGTCAGGACTCTTGACACCTATGAATTGAAAATTTTGTCCGGACGTTTAAGTAACTGTCAGGACGTTTGAAACATGTGTCTATTGACTTTATTTAATCTTTTTTATTGAATTTTATGAGAAAAGCAAATAAAACTGTGGTTTTTCATTAATGGTCGTCCAAGACTTTAAGAAAAAAAAACTATTGAGTACTATTCAAAAACTTTGTTTTTGATAAAAAAATTAAGAATTTCCGGTGAAATTTGATTTTTAAAGCCTAAAACCTCCTTTCCGCTGACAAATTATTGGCGGCTTAGTTCTTTAACAACGTGCCTCTCAGTAGCAGTAATGTGTTCACACCGTTTACATTCCGGCTTTTGGCGAAGACTTATCCGATTGAGTTCTCAGATAGCTCAATGATTTTAAGTCAAAATGACCACACATATTTAGAGAAAAATCAAAATTAAATTGATCCGAATCAGACCATTTTTCGTATTTTTACTTATTTAAAACTTAAAATAAATCTTAACTGTTTTTTGAAAAATGTTCCGATTTGGACCAATTTTTTTTTTTGATTGTTGATCCATCTGAGAACTACATCGGATAAGTCGTTCCCAAAAATTTAACTGCTGTGGACACCCTTTAAACTTCTGAAAGGCACTTTTGTTGGTAAGGGATATTGTTCTGGGAGGCGTATAGATCCTATTGGACGTATCAAAACCGATTTATAAAATAATTATCTATTTTGAACACCGAATAAAAATGTTTCTTCATATTGTAGCCAATTAAACATAAACTCACATTTTTATGCAACACAAAGAAGTATAATTTATCATAATTTTGAGAATAAGCTTTAAGGGGTCGCAAAATGAAGCTCTAGAAACAAAAGTTCTTAATTTTATTTAATTGTTTTTTTTTATGAAAATATAGACGACTGCGAGTATAGGGATAGTCTTTTTATCTAAAAACATGGTCAGAAAAGCAATTTTTGAGGTTTTCAAAAATATTTTGTGTGAAATTAGTTGAAATTTATCAATTTTTGGAAAATCAAAACACGATTTACAGAAAACTGACAAGGAAATTCGGACAAAACTCTCAATACTGATCTGCACGGATTATTCAGCTGCACATTCATCATAGTTTCGAATGTGTAACTTTGAAAGCAAGGGAGAAGATACATTTTGATTAAAACCCTTAAAATAGGGTGGAAATACTGTTTCTTGTTGATTCTGTAGCCATATCTAAAAAAATTGGACAAAACTCTCAATACTGATCTGCACGGACTATACAACTGCACATTTATATGAGTTTCGAATGTAACTTGAAAAACCAGATTTGTACTTATGTGACAATTGACCATTGCAAACCACGTTTTTCGTCTTGAAATGCGACGACCACCCCCTTAAGGGTACAATATTATTTCTCAAAATCTGTAGCTTGAAGGGGTTATAGGTAGGGTCAGTACCGGGCCGAAAATTGACTTTCAAAGGCGCGCTTTAATGAGGACTACTTTTAAGGAGACTACTTTTAAGGTTCAGGGACTGTAATTGGTTTTGTATTATTAAAAAAAAAGAAGAGAAGATAATTATCAGAAAAAACAATAACTAACTTAAATTTCCTCAATATCCCTTTTTCACACTTTTGTTAATATCCAGGCCCAATCTACCATTTTGGTTTGTTAATGTTAAGTGTTTTTTTATAGGTAGCAATTACTGAATTGGTAGTGTCTATTTTTTTAGAGAGGGGCCATTATTTGGGGGTGGCGCTCGAGGGCCCTCGAGCAACTCTTAAACGTAGCTAACAGAAATTGACGATTGACAAATAATTTCGTTCTCTCTCTCTGTAAGCTTCACTCTTGTCCTAATTACAGTAAAATTATTACTTAAAGTATAAAATATTTTAATTTTGAGATGGAAAAACCATTAATTTATGTTTATAATTTATGCTTGTTAGTCATTGAATCAGTTATTATTGTAATCAAATAATATTTCGATAGTGTGGTCGGTGAAAGTCTATAAAAAAAATGATCACTTAATTATATTTTTTATATCTTAATTGGACACTGATTACCGTTGTCTCGAGGACCAATAGGCTATGGCAATACTATGGGTGGATTTTTGATTACGATAAGACCTCTTCAAAAAAATTTCTCAAATTAAATTTTTTTCAAGGCCATATTCTTCAACATGACGAAAAACCACAAATCACCAAAAAAAAATTTTCCATAACATGTCAATTTCGGACCAAATTTAATTTCAAACATTAAAAACCCGAATCTTATTTCCCCGTGTTTGAGATCATGTGACATGCAAAGACTTCAATTTTAAGTTCAGCGTCATCTCCCGCAAGTTTCTACTGTATAGTTAATCGAATTTGTATGAAAATTCGTCTCCAGAGTCTCACAGGACCTGTAAGTTGATTTCTCCTAGGGTCAAAATTTCGGGGACAAAAATAAGTCAAATTTTGCTAAAAAATGCGTCAAGGAAGTAAATTGATCCATTGATCACGAAATTCATCTTAAAAATTCAAAATATACATTGTTCGTGCTAGAGAGAAAAAACAGTAAATCCTGAATTTTGTTTTTATGTCCAGAAAAAAATGCTCAATTTTGATCAAAAACTAATGGCAAAAAACACACCAAACTTCAGAAATTACGAAAGGCTTTTTTTTCACTTATGAAATTCCGCAATAGATGCTAGAGAGCGAAATCACCAAATGACGAATTTTAGAGATGTGTATTTGAAGCCAAAAAACCCGAATCTTATTTCCCCGTTTCCTAAGGTAATGTGACATACAAAAACTTCAATTTTAAGTTCAGCGTCATCTCGCACAGTGTCTCCTCTGTTGATTTTTTTGGATTTGTATGAAAAATTCGTCTCCAGAAGTCTCACAGGACCTGTAAGTTGATTTCTCCTAGAGTAACAATTTCGGGGACAAAAATATGTCAAATTTGCTAAAAAATGCGTCACGAAGTAATTGACTCCATTTATTACGAAATTCACCTCTTAATTTTCCAAAATATTCACAGTTGTGCTAAAGAGCAAAACACGTAAATCCTGAATTTTTTCAATGTAGTGAAAAAAATGCTAAATTTGATCAAAAACTATGCCGAAAAAACACCAAACTACAGAAATTACGACAGGCCTAATTTCCACTTATCAAATATCCGAAGATGACGCTAAAGAGCGAAATCACCGAATGACGAATTTTAGAGATTGTGAATTTCAAACCAAAAAAACCCGAATCATGTTTCCCCGGTTGTGAGATGATTTGATATAAAAAAACCTCAAATTTTTTTGTTCAGCGTGATCTCCGCAAGTTTCTACAGTACTTTTTTCAGATTTGCATTAAAATTCGTCTCCAGAGTCTCACAGGACCTGTTAGTTTATTTCCCCTAGGGTCAAAATTTAGGATTCAAAAAAATGTCAAATTTCCTCAGAAATTGCGTTGATGAGGTGAATGGACCTCACTGATCACCAAAATGACCTCAAAAATAATAATAAAAGTTCACAGGTGGTGCTAGAGAGCAAAAACAGTTTATCTCGCATTTTGGATTATGCTCAAAAAAGGCTCAANGGTATACCAATAAAAAACCGGTCAAATCTTCATGATTGGCCAGGTTTCTTCGGTCCCCGGTTATGAATAAGAGTTATGATTTTTTTACCATTCGGCTTCAATCTTCGCTAAGCAATTTTTTTTAAGTCAATATTTGTCGGTATTTTATTTGACCCCAGAGGTCAAATTTAAAAAATTATAGTCGGGCAAGTTCGTGTCTTTGTCTCCGTCAGGCGGGCCATTTTATTAAAAATCGCTTTACGGTTATTTGTAGACGGAGAAAAATTTAGTTTTTTGACGAGAGATGAGATATATGCTGCTGACTGAGAGAGAAGACTTATAAATTAAAAAAATTTTACGATGGAAGAACACCGGAGTAATAAGCGACTAAACTCATATAACTTTTCACATAAAAAAAGAGTTTTTTTGGAAGAGTTATTATTTCCCGATTTTATTGTTCGCTCGGGCAAATTGGTCAACCAAAATAAAGTCAATTTTGGTTTGGAAACAAGATTTGAAAATCAAAATATTGGACAACATTGGACCTCTTCCTGATAACGTTCATTTATATTAAGATGGTGGAGATTGTGCGTTGCACTCTGATTCAATACGACGGAGATCCGTTGTTTTATAATCGTACTCAGTAGTAGGCAAGCCCAAGAAAGTAACAAAAAGCCAATTATTTCGATGCATCATATATTGTAATACACCTTTTTTATGTTAAATTCTTGTCTCGTTGACATTTCTTCACTGTTAAAATCCTAAAATTTTCCTTAGGAGCCCCTTACCCTCTTGAAAATTAAGGATTATACTCACAAATTGAGTTTTTCGATGATAATGGTTCTTTTAATATTGGGCCTATTTTTTTTTCCGTAGTCGAGGACATCTATACCTGGTAATGATCCGTAAATTCCAGAGGGTCTAACACAGATATTACAAAAAATATGTAATCCTAAAATAAAAAATTCGAAAACCTGAAGATTAAGGTGTAGCCATTAATGTTGAGTCAAAACGTTCTTCTTCGACATTTTTTACAAATTTTAAATCTGGCGTTAAAGTAAAATATGTTTTCGTCAGGACGAAAACTTGGGCGCTATTTGTTTTGTATATATCTGGTCAAACTAAAATAGGAGCGATGTAAATTGATCAATTGGTCTGCCAAAGATTTCTTTGTCAGGAAGCTGGACCATCTTATCATAGATTTTCGATCGTTGGTTTGCCACAATAGAATTTATTGTAGCCAATCAAAAACCCTTCGATGCCCAATTTATTCAAACGATAGTCAAATTCATTAGTTTTTGAATTGTCCAACGTGTTTTGACTCAACATTTAAACGATTGGCTTTCTATTTATTTGAAAACAATTATTTTTTCAGAAAATATTATGAATTATGATTGTATACGTTGCTAAATGCAACGATTGACTCCTTTATAGTCTTTTATTATCCGTCGTAATTTGAATTGGCAGTCAAATTTAATGCATATTTTTAAATACAGGTCAGATTAAATATTTTTCAAAATAAGGACCAATTTTTTAAAATGCAGGTCGGTTTGAATGAACTCAACTCTGATTTAGACCAATAAAGACCTTTGGGTTGTCATTTTGCCCAAAATTAAAGACACTTAGGACCTGATTGAGTTAATTGTTACTTCTTTCTGCAACTTACTATGCTTTAAATTCTTTATAGGAACTTCTAAATCACCCACATATTTTGAATTTTTTTAAAGGTTACGAGATTTTTATTTGAATGATAAGTTATTCCGGTATCAATTTCATTTGTAATCATTCAAGCTGAGAGTACCTTAATACTGATTTAATTTTGATTGAAAGTGAAAAACAAAATAAATTTACTTTTATTTAAGTTAAATGGCAGGATTTCATCGACGTCATGTAATTAGGAAAATCGAATTTTCTAAAAATTCGAGAATTTGGATATTAAGACTATGGAAGTGTTTTTTAATAGATATTTTGTTAGGATTTTGAAAATATATCCTCAATGTAGTTTTGCCATTTTTTCCGTAATTTGTTTTTGGCAACATAAATTATTCGATTGGACATCTTTGATTTGTTAAATATCATAAAAATCTTGTTTAAAATGTTGTAGATTATTTCCGATAAAAATACCTACGTGGCACATTTTTACAGATATTACTCTGTTTTTCAAGATTGATGCACGGATTGAACAGTAGTAACTTTGCACCACTTTATTTCGAATTTTAAATTCATTTTGGAGAAAATTATTGCTTAGATGTAGCTGTAAGTTTTAGCGTGGAATTGCGAAATGAAGCAGTGATGTTTGATTGACGTCACTACGAAAGCAATCTGTTAATGTTTATTTTTGTAAGTTAGATAAATTCCCTGTGTAGTTTCACCAGCTTCTAATTTTTTCAAGAATTTACACTCAAAAATTATTATTTTATTAATGCTACGGCTACTAAAAAGGAAGGAGTTTGACCCCACAAGTTAACTCAAAAATGACCATTTTACACACATTTATTTCTTTTATAAAAATTCCTAAGTTCCCTATCTTTTTTATCTTGAATTTAATTATTTGAAACTTTTAACTCAATAGATATTCGACCGAATAATGGAGATTAGGTGTGCCCATTTAAGTTGAGTCAAACTGTCTTATCAAACAATTTTCATCTAATTAGTTTAAGGAATCACTATTAGTTGATGATTAGAGATATACTGGGATGTTTTGAGATTATAGTACTTAAAATTCGAATTTAAAAAATTTTAGATTTTATTCTGCTTGTGACAATTTTTAAGATTTATTCTCTGTGACAATTTAAGATTTTTATGCCTGGTGACAATTTCTAGTTTTAATTCTGGCGTGTATTCTTCATTTCTTAGGATTACATATTACAAAGAATTAATAAAATTCGTAGCAAGAATTTATAATTAAATTTTTCTTGAAAATGCGTATGAATTCGCTTTTTTTATAAAAGGGATAAAATTTCTTTTATGAACAGATACAGAAATTTCACAACTATATTTACAAATTAATCATTAAAAACTGCCCAACCGCGACATACTATGAGCAGACTGTGCACTATTCTTAGCGCTTACTGTTCGTAGCACTCGTATCCCGTTGAGTTGCGAAATAAACAACATAATTAAATAATTGGGGACATCATTACAAGTCAATTATGGAAGTAATTTCATGTTAATGTCCAAGAATATAAATTTGTTTTCTGATGTGTCATGACATGACGCCCGGAATGGCGATATTGAGTATTTCGGCCCAAATTTCAACATCTCGGATGTTTGGAAGATCTGTAGGCCCCAATGGAGTCATTTTAGCACCCAAGAAGCACTTCAATTTTCCGGCAAATATTTCCAGGCGGTCTAATTTAAAGTGCTATGCCCAAAAGTCAAATAAATGAATGACTTACCGTAGGTTTCATGACATTCAAAAGTAAACCAGGCTTGATAATTTTTGATTTGAAGTGAGTTGCCGTCTAACTCAAACAAGACAGTCACGTGCCTAGGCGTTAACACTGTGGATTCATCCTCCTTTAACTTTTTTTAACCAACTATCAATGATAAATAATTCATTACGTGTTTTTGTCTATAAGGGAAAACTTTGCTTTGAAATGCAGTAGCCAAAGAAATATTTCTCATTGGTTAGAGTTCACCAGCGAGACTCAATGCTCTTTGACCTGTGCGCCCTTCCCCACAGCAAACGCTTCACAAAAACACATGATACGCAACATTCTTCTCCTATTTTATGCTTATATTGGTGATTTTCGATTTACCGATGACCTCTCCGAGAAAAATTTTCTCGAATAAATTTCTTATGGGCTATAATTTTTCAGCATGACGTAAAAAAACCCAGAATCACAGAAATTTTTTTTTGCAACATGTTAATTTCGATTAAATTTCAATTTGCAAAACAAAAAACCGCCCGAATCTTGTTGCCCCTTTTGAGATGATTAGACAAAAAACCTCCAATGTTTATGTTCAGTCGTGATCTCTGGCACAGTTCCTACAGTACAGTTTTCTGGAATTGTTTCGAAAATTCGTGCCCAAGAGTCTTACAGGGCCTGTAAGTTGATTATACCCCTTAGGGCCAACATTTCGACACTAAATCAAATTTTGATGTTGTCAAAACTACGTTTATTTGAAGAATGGAACTTCACTGAATTCACATAAAACAACCATCGATAAAAGGGATTTTAATGTTTTAATTTGTAAAAAATGAGCCCCAAACTCGCCGAGGCAGGATAAAGAGGGGTTTTATGTTTCTGATTTGAAACTTTATTGAAATAATGATCCCCAAATCGCCGAAGCCTGATAAAAGGGGATTGTGGTTTAATTTAAATAGTGTTGAAAATGAGCCCCAATCGTCCGAAAGCCGATAAAAGGGGATTTGAGTTTTTGATTCAAATTTGTTGACAAATGGCCCAGTCGGCCGAAGGCCGATAAAAGGGGATTTTAGTTTTTGATTTTAAATTTTTTTGAAAAAATGAGCCCCAAATGCGGCCGGATTTCAAATTTTAAATTTGAAGATAAAAGTTTTTAAAACATTTACTTATAATTTTTGAAACAATTGACCAAATTTGATAGGAAGCTTAAATTTTTGGAAAAATTATCTAAATTGCAAAAAGAAAAATTTACAAAGATTATATGAAAAAATTTGATAATTTTCTCCAAAATTTGAAACAGTTTTGTTTTTAAAAACCATATTATGAAAATTTTTTTCCAAATTAGAAAAACTTTCTTCGAATAATTAATATATTACGCAAAAAATTTAAAACAACTTTTGAGAAAATGTTAAAATTTGTGAGAAATTAAAAATTTGTGTGAGAAAATTGAAGCAATTTGGATCATTGAAGCAATTTGAAAATATTTGAGAAAATTGAAAAATTTGTGAGGAAAATTGAAAATTTTGTTGAGAAAATTGTCAAATTTCAAACAAAAAAATCTTTACGAAAATTTATTTTGTTGCAAGATTATTAGAAAAAAATTTTCAAATTTGAAAAAAAAAATTTTGTTTAATTTTTAAAGAAATTGAAATTCTTAAATTTTTGTCAAATTTAAAGAAAAAATTTACAAATTTTAAAAAAATCAAATTTTTAAAAAAACTTTTAAATTTTGGAAAAAAATTATCAAATTTTCTAGAAAATTTGTGAATTCTTTTCAAAAAATAAATTAAAACATTTTATCGACCTTCGGCTGATTTTTGGCTCATTTTTCGATAATATTGAATAATTAGCATAAAATCCACTTTTGTCGTTCTTTGGCCGATTTGAGGCTCATTTTTCAACAAATTTAAATCAAAAACAAAAAAAAACTTTTATCGGCCTTCGGCCGATTTGGGGCTCATTTTTCAACGAATTTAAATTTTAAATATAAAATCCTTTTTTATCGGCCTTCGGCCGATTTGGGGCTCATTTTTCAACAAATTCAAATTAAAAGCATAAAATCTCCTTTTATCGGCCTTCGGACGATTTGGGTCTCATTTTTCAACTTATTTAAATTTTCAACATGAAATCCCTTTTTATCGGTCTTCGGTCGATTTGGGGCTCATTTTTCA
Organism: Oikopleura vanhoeffeni; assembly: GCA_004367855.1. Taxonomy (NCBI): domain Eukaryota; kingdom Metazoa; phylum Chordata; class Appendicularia; order Copelata; family Oikopleuridae; genus Oikopleura; species Oikopleura vanhoeffeni. The sequence continues at coordinate 54,807 of SCLH01063366.1, forward strand.
ACAAAATTAAATTAAAACCTTAAATCCCCTTTTATCGGCCTACGGCCGATTTGGGGCTCATTTTTCAACAAATTTAAATTTAAAACATAAAATCCCCTTTTATCGGCCTTCGGCCGATTTGGGGCTCATTTTTCAACAAATTTAAATCAAAAACATCAAATCCCCTTTTATCGGCCTTCGGCCAATTTGGGGCTCATATTTCAACAAAATTAAATCAAAAAAATTAAATCCCTTTATCGGCCTTCGGCCGATTTGAGGCTCATTTTTCAACAAAATTAAATTAAAAACATTAAATCCCCTTTTATCAGCCTGCGGCCGATTATGGGCTCATTTTTAAACAAATTTAAATTTTGAACATTTGGGGGGTGGGTGTCGCTTTTTGGTACCTTTCAATCACGCCTCAGATCAAATCTAGGGCAGTTGTAAAAAATCTGAGGATACTCGTTTGTATATCTGGCCTTCGTCTAACGATTACACATCTCAAAGTCAACCTTGTTACATCACACCACCAGGTGGTGAGTCTATTCTAGAGCACTAAACGTTTTTTTCTAAATCTATCTTCTTTTAGACTCCACATACAAAGCGTCTCAAAATTTACACAAAGTAGCGAATAAATGAGAACAAAAAAGTGATGAGAAGGAAATTTTCCGATTTTTGACTTTTTTTCTTCTAGAATCTCACTTAAACGCCGATTTTGCCAGTTTTTCGACTTCAAACTCTATCTTCTTTTAGACGAATGTTTAGAATGAAGCCATTTTTTCGACTAAGGTAGATAAATATAATAAGGTAAAAGTGATGAGAAGGAATTTTTGAATAAAATTCTAGAATTCTAGAAATATGACTATAAGTGAACCGGAAATGAAAAGTTCGAAAAAAAGTTCGTCTGATCGGAACAAAAGTAGCACCAAATTGAAGCTGAGATTTCACTGATCAAAAAGTTGGCTTACAGCTAATCAAAATTTTTAACCGATCAGCGTCAAATTCGATAATCAGGTTTAACATTTTTGCTTAAAATAATTGAAATTTCTAGAATTCGATTAAGACATTTCCGATAATTTTAATGTCATGCATCGTTTCGGTGGGTCATATTCACCAATAAAAAATGTTCATATCATGGTGGAATACCGGTTTTATGCGGGTTAAAGCAAAAAAATATTCGAATTTTGAAAATTCTTGATTTTGTTCTAGTTTGTTTTGAAACAAATAATTGCCACCATGAGATTCTTTGGGTCAATTTTAGTCATAACCGATATAAATGTATCATGAATTAATTCTATAAAAGGCTCAAAAAAAACCGACACCCGCCCCCTCAAATCCTTTTTTATCGGCCTTCGGCCGATTTGGGGCTCATTTTTCAACAAANACAAACTTGATTAAAGAACTTTTGCCGTTGTTATTAGAAGCCAAAAAATATCGCAAAAGGTCTCATGCGGCGGCAAATTATCACGCGGTATTTTTATATTTATATGTGAAACTGATTTCATTACCGTTTTTCTTCAATTTAAGGTTTTAAACACAAATCATCATTTTACAATATTCTCTCATAAAAAAAATTATCGTAAAAAAACGAAAAAATATATTTTCATTTTTTTTTCTATCAAATAATTGTTGAAGCCTTCGAATTAATAGTTTGTATTTTCGCAAACGGATACTTGGATAAAAATATGATTTTTTAAAGTCAGGTGGCCAAATATGGCCACCGCTGAGTACGTCACTGTTTTGAACTTCTGAGTATGTGGGTTAATCGGCTTGTAGTTTCTTAACTTTTGTAACTGACTAAAATTATTGCGAACGGCATAAAAATGGCTTGGGGCTAGTCGTTGATTGGTCGAGAAATAGTTCCGTTGGCAATAAGCGCTTTCTATTGGTCGCTTATTTGTACTTGAATCTAGCGTTCTCTATTTAACTGGTCTAGTATATTATGTAAAGTAGTAATTTATAGTCTAGTACTTTTTGCGAAGACAATTCCCATTGACAACTTTTTTGCTTAATCCCCAATGGGGATTCCCCATGCGTAGCTATTCCACCATTAATTTCGA
>SCLH01063366.1:60906-74665 GCA_004367855.1 Oikopleura vanhoeffeni
GTTGTAGTTGTGGTTGTAGTTGAAGTTGTGGTTGAAGTTGTGGTTGTAGTTGTTGTCGTGGTGGTTGTTATCGGACAACCAGTCGATTTCAAGTTTTCTATAATCGCCTCTATTTCAGTAAATCTTGTGCAGTATTTTCCGTTCGTAACGATGGCGTCCACACAGTTTTCTGATGTTAAACTCCCATCTTCGGCGATACAAGAAGCTGTTTCACTGTTTTCAGTGAACTGACCATAACATCTCCATCCTACAGCAGCACCATTCTTGTTGGTGTCGAAACGAGCACTCATTTCGCCTTCGAAACCATTGGCTCTTGAACAAAAAAATTCACCTTCTCCGGTTGGACTCATTTTTTCACAATATTCATCCAAGCGTTTTTTGTAATCACAAATTACTGGTAATGTTGTGGTTGTAGTGGTTGTAGTTGTGGTTGATGTAGTAGTTGTTGTGGTTGTTGTTGTTGAAGTTGTCGTTGTAGATGTGGTTGTAGTTGTGGTTGTAGTTGTGGTTGTAGTTGTAGTTGTGGTTGTACTTGTGCGTAGTAGTTGTTCGTTGTATTTGTGGTTGTAGTTGTGTGAGTTGTAGTTGTGTTGTAGTTGTGGTTGTAGTTGGGTGGTTGTAGTTGTGTTGTGTTGTGGTTGTAGTTGTGGTCTGTAGTTGTGGTTTAGTTTGTGGTTGTTACTGTGTAGGTTGTAGTTTGCAAAGTTGGTGGTTGTATTGTTGTCGTGGTGGTTGTTATCGGAACAACCAGTCGATTTCAAGTTTTCTATAATCGCCTCTATTTCAGTAAATCTTGTGCAGTATTTTCCGTTCGTAACGATGGCGTCCACACAGTTTTTGATGTTAACTCCATGTTCGCGATACAAGAAGCTGTTTCACTGTTTTCAGTGAACTGACCATAACATCTCCATCCTACAGCAGCACCGATTCTTGTTGGTGTCGAAACGAGCACTCTTTCGGCCTTCGAACCATTGGCTCTTGAACAAAAAAATTCACCTTCTCCGGTTGGACTCATTTTTTTCACAATATTCATCCAAGCGTTTTGGTAATCACAAATTACTGGTAATGTTGTTGTGTAGTGGTTGTAGTTGTGGTTGTAGTTGTGGTGTAGTTGTTGTAGTTTGTAGTGTGTTAAGTTGTGTTGTAGTGTGGTTGTTGTGTTGAGTTGTGTGTTGTAGTTGTGTGTTGTAGTTGTGGTTGTAGTTGTGGTTGTAGTGTGGTTGTTGTTGTGGTTGTAGTTGTGGTTTGTAAGTTGTGGTTGTAGTTGTGGTTGTAGTTGTGGTTGTAGTTGTGGTTGTAGTTGTGGTTGTAGTTGTGGTTGTAGTTTGTGGTTGTAGTTGTGGTTGTAGTTGTGGTTTAGTTGTGGTTGAAGTTGTGGTTGTCGTTGTGGTTGTAGTTGTTACTGGTTGTAGTTGTGGTTGTAGTTGTGGTTGTAGTTGTGGTTTGTAGTTGTGGTTGTAGTTGTGGGTTGTAGTTGTGGTTGTAGTTGTGGTTGTAGTTGTGGTTGTAGTTGTGGTGTAGTTGGTGGTTGTAGTTGTGGTGAGTTTGTTGAGTTGGTTGAGTGTGTTGTAGTTGTTGTAGTTGTTGTCGTGGTGGTTGTTATCGGACAACCAGTCGATTTCAAGTTTTCTATAATCGCCTCTATTTCAGTAAATTTGTTGCAGTATTTTCCGTTCGTAACGATGGCGTCCACACAGTTTTCTCGATGTTAAACTCCCATCTTCGGCGATACAAGAAGCTGTTTTCACTGTTTTCAGTAAACTGCCCATAAACATCTCCATCCTACAGCAGCACCATTCTTGTTGGTGTCGAACGAGCACTCATTTCGCCTTCGAAACCCATTGCTCTTGAACAAAAAAATTCACCTTCTCCGGTTGGACTCATTTTTCACAATATTCATCCAAGCGTTTTTGGTAATCACAAATTACTGGTAATCGTTGTTGTGTGTGGTTGTAGTTGTGGTTGTTGTAGTTGTTGTGTTGTGGTTGCAGTTGTGGTTGTAGTTGGTGGTTGTAGTTGTGGTTGTAGTTGTGGTTGTAGTTGTAGTTGTAGGTTGTAGTTGTGGTTGTAGTTGTAGTTGTGGTTGTAGTTGTCGTTGTAGTTGTGGTTGTAGTTGTGGTTGTTGTTGTAGTTGTGGTTGTAGTTGTTGTCTTAGTTGTGGTTGTAGTTGGACAACCAGCCGATTTTAAATTTTCTATAATGGCCTCTATTTCAGTAAATCTTGTGCAGTATTTTCCGTTTGTAACGACGGCATCTACACAGTTTTCTGCTGTTAAACTACCATCTTCGGAAATACAAGAAACTGTTTCACTGTTTTCAGTAAACTGACCATAACATCGCCACCCTAAAGCTGCACCATTCTTGTTGGTGTCAAAACGAGCATTCATTTTACCTTCAAAGCCATCGGCTCTTGAACAAAGAAATTCACCTGATCCGGTTGGACTCATTTGGGTACAATATTCATCCAATTGCTTTTGGTAATCACAAATTACTAGTGGAGTGGTAGTTGTTGTGACTGTTGTTGTGGTTGTTGTTGTGGTGGTTGTTGTTGTGGTGGTTGTTGTTGTGGTTGTGGTTGTAGTTGTGGTTGTTTTTGTTGTGGTGGTTGTTGTTGTGGTGGTTGTTGTTGTAGTGGTTGTTGTTGTGGTTGTAATTGTGGTGGTTGTTGTTGTGGTGGTTGTTGTTGTGGTGGTTGTTGTTGTGGTGGTCGTTGTCTTGGTGGTTGTTGTGGTGGTCGTTGTTGTGGTGGTTGTTGTGGTGGTTGTTGTGGTGGTGGTTGTTGTTGTGGTGGTTGTTGTGGTGGTCGTTGTTGTGGTGGTTTGTTGTTGTTGTGGTCGTTGGTGGTGGTGGTTGTTGTTGTGGTTTGTTGTGGTGGTGGTTGTTGTGTGGTGTTGTTGTGTGTGTCGTTGTTGTGGTTTGTTTTGTTTGTGGTGGTTGTGTGTGGTTGTGTTGGCTTTGTTGTCGTAGTGGGTTGTTGTTGTGGTTGTTTGTGGTGGTGTTGTTGTTGGTGGTTGGTTTGTGTGTGGTGGTGTTGTCTGTGGGGTGTTGTCCTTGTGTGGTTTGTTGTGGTGGTCGTTTTTGTGTAGTCTTTTGTTGTGGTGTTGTGTGGTTGTTGTGATGGTGGTTGTTTGTTGTGTGGTTGTGTTGTGGTGGTCGTGTCCTTGGTGGTTGTTTGTTGTTGTTTTCGTTTTGGTTTTTTGGGTCCCCCGTTGTGGTGGTGTTGTTGTTGTGGTGGTCGTTGGTCTCTGGGTGGTCGTTGTTGTGGTGGTTCGTTGTGTGGTGGTTGTTGTGTGTTGTGTGTGGTTGTTTGTTGTGGTGGTGGTTGGTTGTTGTGGTGGTTGTTGTGTGTGGTGGTTGTAGTGGTGGTGGTTGTTGGTGGTGGTCGTTGTTGTTGTGGTGGTTGTTGTTGTGGTGGTTGTAGTTTTGGTGGTGGTGGTTGTTGTTGTTGGACAAATATTTCCGATTAAAGTCGTGATTGACTCAGTTCTTGTACAATAAACACCGTTTGTAGGATCAGGATTCAAACACTTTCTACAAGTTATTATTGCTAACAAGATTTAATTATTATTTGCAATTCAAAGTGAATTTGATTAAGTGTACACCGCTTGATTTTCGATGAGACGTCACGCCTTAGAGGTATCTTATAAAAATCAAAAGATTGAATGCATGCAATCCTGTTATGGAGGATGGGCCCTCGGTGAACATATTTTGACTATTCGAAGGATACAAACAACGACAGAAAGTAGCACTCCGTCAAAATCCTCCGATTGCAAAATATGCCTATTTTTTCGGTTCAAATTTGAGCGTTGACTAAATCCAGAGCTCATATCTCGTATTTCTGAAATAGTCACGATCCGTTTGTAGAGGGTCCTTTATCCATAAATATTAAATAAAGAGATGCCTTCTTGAGAATATATCCCCTTTGGCTAAATGATCGTCATTTTTGTCAAATGACCAATTTTCTAAAATTCATGCAGAGTGGGTGTGCCCTTGGCAGTATAAAAAACAAGCTTTATTTGTTTTTAAATGATATCGCTTTTTATGTAATCAGCAAATTTATAAACTCGATTCCTGACTCATTTCACCATTATTGTCTATGCAAGATTCTCCAAATGTTTCCAAAAAATCGCCATAACATCTCCAAGATGCTCGTTCTCCTTTTTTGTTCAGCCCATAACGAGCGTACATTCGCTTTCCGTTGCTTCTTGAACATCTATACTCCCCTTTAAAGTTTAATTACTTAAAGATTCATAAGCCCTATAATTCTAAAAGCCACTGGACTTGCTGGAAAAGTTTTCAACCTTGAAAAAAAAATTGTTTAAAATTCCCGAGGGTAAAATACCAAGGGTGATATTTGTTGGTTGGAATTGGCCAAGAAAGGTTTGAAACCAAAATCTCCAACAAATTATGTTTTTGGTCATCATATGTATAATTAACGGTAGTTCACCAAAATTTCGTTAATTTATGATCAGTGGTGATAACCTATAGCAATTGATTTAATAAGTTCTTCGTATCTCCTTAACACACTTTGGTTAGTTTTTGGTCCGAGTGTGTGCGTGAATAGGTGATTTCATCACTCAAACCAAAAACTAACCAAAGTGTATTAAGGAGGTATAGCAGTTGTAGCTCAATTTATATTTATGAACAACTAAAAGATTGACATAAAAATTGAAAAATCTGTTCAAAACACAAAAAAATCCTTGAAAATGTTTTAATAAAAACGAAACTAGTTGGAATATAAGATGCTAGAATAAAAATTGATGTTCTCAAATTTCTCTTATAATCAGTTCTTAAATAAATTCAAGAAAAACTGCACAAAAAGAAAGATAAAATTAGTTTTGGGATAGAAAGTTATCATATCATTCAAAGTGCGACAAAATTACTCTCTAGAACAGGGGTCGGCAGAATTAGATCGGATTGAATTGAACTTGATCGGATTGGATCGACTTTTTTCGATCCGATCACGTTTTTGAAACTCCTCAATCCGATCAAGTTTTTCACAAAAATGTTCTCAATCCGATCAGGTCAATCCTATCAAGTTTTATTTTCTGAGCGGATTTTTTGAAATTTTCACCAGGTCAGGTCGGGTCGAATTTTCGACCCGACTCGACCTGGATTCTAGGTCAACATTTTCGATCCAGAAAACTCGGATCTCTGTGATATCTATAAATTTTCGGAATATTTAGAAAATAATAATAAAATGATCGATTTATAGTATAAACTTCATAAAAAATTATTTTTTTAGGAAAAATTTTTGCGGGTCGGAAGGTCGGCTACTTTTCTTGGTCGGGTCGGGTCAGCACCTGACCTGATCCGCATTCCGAGTCGAAAATTTCTACCCGGAAAAATCCGATCCCTGCTGTAGAACATTTTTATTGATCAATTTTTATAAAGTTAAAACTGTTTGAGTTGATTTATATTGTTTGAGCTTCAAATTGTTAAGTTTTGGAGTTCATTAAAATAAAAGCTCAAATTGAACTAGAAATTAATAAATTAGACTTTCCTTCTCCATAGCGACTCATTTTCGAGCAATATTCATCAATAACCTCCTGGTAATTGCATTCAGCATTACCGGTTTCGGTCTGGTTACATCCTGTGTTTATAATATCTAACATCTCAATATTTCTAGAACAATAAATTCCATTCGCTTCTACTGGATCATTGCAATTTGTGTTTGTCATGAGACCATCCTGATCTTTTTATAATGATTTTAATTATCTGTAATGACTTATTACTTACAAGCAAAGTTGAAACAATATTTAGTTTTATACCACCAAAAGAATTGTCAGAGTCGACTTACTGATGAACATGTTAGCAACTATGGATAAATTATATACTAAAAGGGCGCTAGAGAGCATAAAGAGGTCAAACCTTAGTTCTCGTGATTTCATTTTGATTATACCGAAAGTGATAAAAAATATATTTTTCTCTGTTGATTAGACTCACATGTGTTTTAAGGGGGTGGCATAAGTCCGGCAGATTGGTACATTTTCTGAGAGCAGTATAGGAAAGAAAAAAAATGTGGAAATTAATTTTTTTATTTTTATCTTCAATAAAAGTGTTCATTCTTGCAAATGTTTTCATTTTTATTTTCTAAACATAAACTAATAATACAACTTTGAAGTGTATTATATCAAATGATATAGTTTTTACGTGTTTTCTTGTTTTTTTTTTGATATAATTAACCTTTTGAAACATCATTTATTTTTTGATATAATTAACTTAGAAAAATCGTCTGATTTTTTGATATAAATTCACTTTTAGAAAATCATCTTATTAATATTATTTTTTGATATAATGACACTTTAGAAAAATCGTCTATTTTTTCATTTTTGCGATTAGTCATGTTTCCGAATCGTTTTTTTTACAATTTTAACTTCAATTCAAAAAAATTCAACTTAAAAAACATAAATTCAACATTTATTTGAAAATGATTTTGAACTTAATTACTAAAATTGAGATAAAAAGTTCTGATATATGCCATAAACGAAAGACAAAATTATAGGTCACCGAGAAAAAGACGGCGTGATAATTTTATGATTTTAAGCAGCTTTAAATTGAAGAAGCAGTTTCAATTTTAAAGCTTTATTTTGAGTTGATTTGCTCTAGGTGGCGATCTCGGCAGGCATCTTGATATTGAGTAGAAGAGTCGCATTCCAAGAACAGATAGTATTCGATTATCAGGAAAGCATTCTGGGACACTTGTTGACTGTATCCTCCGATATGGCTATTTTCGGTATCAAGTACGTTTTTTGGCATCTTTCCTTTGGCATAGTTCAAAAATTAATAATGTACTACAGAGTAGTATTTATGCTTCACATAATTTTCCGAAAAAAAATTTAGTGAATAAATAATAAATAGTGGAGTTATGAACAACATGTTTGCGTAATCACAATCCCTAGAGTTCACTTGATGTCACAGTGTCTAGACCCTAAGTCTTGTCGCTAGATAATTATAGATCGACGAAAAGATGACTATACAGTCGACCAAAGATGACTATGTTCTCCAAATGATGACTATGTTCTCACAAAAATGACTAATGTCTCTCGAAAGAATGACTAGGTCTCCAAAAATGAAAAATAATAAACAACCATATTTAACTTCGCTTCGCGAAGTTAAATATGTTTTATAATATAATTAACCACTTTTCACTGTACATCCATTTCCAACTAAACTCGAAATTCTGCCTTTTCAAAAATTTCTTAAATATCATGAAAAAGGGTAAAAATAACATAAAGTAGAGAAAAACATTTTTTTTGAGATAAAAATTGACCTTAAATTGCGTTTTGATATTCAAAAATGTCCTGACTATCAAAAGAAACGGCGCCAACTACACCAACAATTTCATTGGAAATTTTTCGCAATCATTTGATTTGATAAAATTAAGTGCCGCATGGCACTTATCGAGTGTACAGCCAAGTGTTGAAAATTTCATCAACAGTTTAAAAATGATAATCGCGCGATCTACCCATTAGTTGGCATACGGAAATTTAATAGATACCAGAAAATTGAATAAGCGATTCTGCCTGATGTTTAATGAAGAATTCAAAAAATCACAAATAAATTTTGGTCTTGATTTGCGAAAAAAATTTCATAATATTTTTAAAAAAAAGTTTATAGAAAATGAATAATAAAAATTTTATGATTTTTCAAACAGCGGTCAGAAAATATTTAGGCATCCATGAAAAAAGTTGAAGTTGCTATTTTTTGGTTTCCACCTACAAATTCGAATGAACAAAAGAGAAAGAATTTTGAAAGAAAAATGCGGAAAATTTTTATAATGTTTTAAATTTTTTTAAAATGTTTACGATTTCAAAGATGAAAACTCGAACTCAAATCTTACCTAAAATGGATAAAAATGATTTTATCAAGCTGTAACATATTAATATCCGTTCAACTAACTATAATAAGCATAAAAAAATATACTGACTTATTATTTTAGTAAGTTATATTGACTCCAGTCTGCCGAGTTTATGGCACCCCTTTTAAGCGATTCGAGTTTTTTTTTCAAAAATAAGTACTGTAATTAACTACTGTAATTCCTCAAAAAATGCACAAACATGAATTAGCATAATTTTCGATCGTTGACTTGGTCAACGATGATCCCATTATGTTAAAGAGTCGAAAAACATGCTTAAAGTCGATCCGTCTTACATGAGCGTACGGGGTGATAGTTGAATCCCGGATTATTTGAGAAAAAACACGATTTGTTACAGTCTTATCTACGATTCTTATTTATTTAGCTTTATTTGATCAACAAATTTGAAAAATAATTAATGCGCTCCGTTAGTATGAATATTTAGGCAAACTTTGTCGACAAAAAACTCGAGAAATTCAACTTAAATTCACAGTACAGGCTAGACTATGCTTGTAAAAGGAATGGGTTTGTCGCGCGTTTTCTATTTTTTCTGCGTAGTTTTTATCAAAAGTTAGGAAAACATTGGAAATGAGGATAGAAGATCCGGTCGGGAATGCATCCCTTTATAAGCCTGAGCTAGACTGTTAAGCTCAAGAACGGTAACTTTCTTAAATTTATATCAGATTTTTCGAAAACAAATTTAACGATATGTGTGTCACGTGACTAAATTAATTGCATCAGAAAATTTGTTAATAAAATAATTGCATCTAAATCAACTTTTCATGAGATGTTTTTTTCTATGTTTTGATAATTAAGGATATTTCGTACTGATCGGCCAAATTCGGCATACTGTTTATATTAATTTACACCCAAAGTTAAACTGGAACCAGTATCAAATGAAAACTTAGAATTTTAAGAATCAAAAACTGTTTATTATTATCTGTTTTATTGTATATTATGTTCTTAACGTTTCGTCTTTATTGATATTATAAAAGACTTGAATCTTCTCAAGTATAAATTAAAAAATTAATTTCAGATATCCTACTACAGTAGATTTTTTTAATATGGCAAAAAATAATTTTAGGGTTTGGTCGTCAATAATTTGGGGCCAAGAACTTATCATGAAGATGATTCTTATCTGATGATCATATAGAGTAATAAAAGCGTATCGATGGATTTTCCCCACCTCACACGGTTGCAGGAAAGCATTTATGATCGTTTTATAAATATTTTGTATATATTTTGGGAACTTTTTTTAATTTTAAGAAAATTCAAGTTTGATTTCTGAGCAAACTTGACAAAAATCTCAAAAAAAACTATCGTTTGACTCTCGAAGACGTCTTTGGCTGCTTATTGATATAGTTTTAAACTTTTAACTAATAAATCAGGCTGTAAATACGGTTAATCAATGATTCATTAGTCAAATAAAAAACAAAACAAAAAGCGTTCGTTGGAAGATGCACACATACAGTTTGTGACATACTGTTCGGATTGTTCAAACAAACAATAATTGTTTTGTTTTCAAAAACTTCGAAAGCGTAGGCTTATTGCTCCAAAATATCATTTTAGTTTGGAGCTTTTTTCTGATTTAACAAGCCATTGGTGACTGTCTATTTTTTTACCCAATGCAAGATTTTTATTTGTTCATATTATAGGCAAATACCCCGATTTCCTCTTTATTATTGACGACCACCTTCTTTAAAAAATGAAGACAGTTTCTGTATTTTATCAAGGTTAATGTTTGTTCTACCAACCGGTACAAATATAATTTGGCAGTATAAATTACTTGTAAATAATTAAAACTCAATTAATATACTTAAATAGCCTAAATGCATATTGGTACGTCTGTTTATCACTGGAGGAGGCTTGATGTTGCCAACCCGATATCGCAGAAAAAAACCTACGTAATTTCGGCGATATTGGCTTTTTCGGCAATATGAGCACTGGCAAGAATTTACCTTAAAATTGTGTAATTGCGTAGGTTTTTTAGAAGTTTTCATGCGAAATTACGATGAGTGAGTTATGAATGACGTCATATTTCAAGATTTAATTTCTAAAATCTAATTTTTCAAAGAAAATTTTAATTGTGTTTGGTGGAGTTCGTGATTCTATACATTTTGGTATTTTACATCTTTTGATCCTTTTGTAAAACTCTTTGTAAAAATTAAAAACTTCTTCAAATAACGACGTTATTTGGAAATAATAATTATTGCTGTCACGTCCCCAATATCGCCTTTTTTTAATTTTAACCTTTTTGATGTTAAAAAAGCGTCTGGTACAGCCCTCATTATTTTTTTTATAATTTTGAATTTATTTTTAGAAACTCCTATCTAGATTTTTTGAGGTTGCTTATTTTTTGTTAATTGTTTCTGACAATTTTCTGCTGAATTTTTGTCTCTGTTAATTAAAATCATTTCCTAAGCAAGCATTTGTCTCTGATGTTTCTTTCAATTCCCCGTAGCATCTCCAAGCTTCTTCAGCTCCATTTTTGTTGAAACCAAAACGAGCAACCATATTGTAGCCGTTTGACCTCGAGCATTTAAATGGACCCACGCCCTCTAGACTCATTTTCGAACAAAATTCATCGAGAAGTCCTTGATAATCACAGGTACTGGATCTGTATTGAATCATGAAATAATATACAAAAAGTTAATCGAAAATTTATTTTTTTTCTTGGTCCTTGTTCCCAATCGAAGTACCTCCCAGTAGTATATCCTTTTCTCAACGGAACTCCATCTCAAAAACGTATACTATCTCTATAGCGCGTGTTCGAATCCCACTGATGTTGTCTAAGTGATTGCTTGAGTGATTACACACCGATCAAATTAAGCGGTCCCAATATCAAGCATCCTTGCCTTTAAACCTAATCAAGGCAATCACTTAGACAACATATTGGTCAAAACCGTGAACATTTCAGCTTTTGAAAACGACTCATTTTTCGTTATAGATAGTCAAAATGACCACACATATTCGGAGGAAAATGAAGAAAAAAAATTGTCGGAATCTGATTACCAAATATAATCTTATCAATTCTCCAATGTTTTTTTCGGAAATTGATCGGATTCGGACCAATTTTTAAGTGAGAATTTTCATAAATATGTGTTTATTTTGAGCTATCTGAGAACTCAATTAGATGAGTCGTTCTCGAAAGCCAAAATGTAAACGGTGTGGTAACTCTATCATTTATTGAGAATCACTTTGATCGGAATTATCCCCCGACGGGATAAGTAAATTAATCTTTCTTCACGTATTTCATGCTTAATTCCTTTCTGTTCTGAAAGATTCCAAAGTGGCAGAATCAATTTTAAGATATCCTTCATTTTTGCCGAAAATGGTAGGTAAATAATCCCAAAATTTTGCATCTGCACCTATTATTAGCAGCAATGAGCAAATCAACTTTATTAACTATTTGGAATGAAAACTCTGAGAAATTGCAACTAGCCAATGTACAGACTCTACGCTAAAGTCACATAGTTTTTTATAATTTCTGTATCTCAAATGAAAATTGATTTGTTTGAAGAGCATAAATCGATTGATAATCGTTATATTAGGAAACTTTTAAAATACTATCGAGGGTTCACATTATCATATTAATTACGGGGTCATGTTTTGCCATTTTTTAAGCCAACGTTTTCGTATAATTCTGCTTTCGAAAACGATCGAAATTCGATTGAGATCAAACTGAGCACGAATAGTCACCGAATCAGACCATTGTTTCTTATTTTTCTAACAAAAACTGATAATTAAGAAATTTCAGTAACCTCAGGAAATAATTAAAAAAATAAGACCTCGAACCAATTTTTTTATTATACACTAGATATTTTTGCTCAGTTTGAGCTATCTAAAAATTTAATTGGATAAGTCGATTTCAAAAGCCGAATTATATACAAATTTTGGCTAAAAAAATAATCGATATGGCTATTTAAGCAATCTCGTTCAGGCGCTTCATTTAAGTCTTTTTATATCCTTTTCCAAACGGAACTCTATCTCAAAAACGTTTACTATCTCTATAGCGCGTGTTCGAATCCCACTAATGTTGTCTTAGTGATTATCTTGAATATGATTATAGGCAAGGGTCTTGATAATATAACCGCTAAACTTTATCAGTGTGTAATCACTCGAGCAATCACTAATAAAATCACTTAGACAACATCAGTGGGATTCGAACACGCGCTATAGAGATAGTAAGCCTTTTTGAGATGGAGTTCCGTTGGGTAAAGGATATATATTCTTATGGCAACATAGCCAAAAAACAAAGAAAAAAATACAAAAAAATCATTCGCAATTCTCACCGAACATGACAAATGAGAAATACGACACTATCATTTTTTATTTTTTTGACAAATTAGTCTAGTCGTAAATTTTAAAAACAATAATGAATAAATTTTGATTATCATACACTTAAAATTTTCGCAAAATGCTGAAAAAATATGTATTGGTATAATAATTGAGATTGTTAACGTAAAATATGGCAGCTTAACATGATTCATTAGCCAAATTGCGTTATTCAATATGAATTCCTTCCGTTGATTTCTAATTATACAAACTTTAAAGCTAATTTCACGGGCTATATATATCTCTGTTTTCACTCTCCTGATTATACTTCATATTCGATGCTGTTTTCATCGAATATCAGACAAGCAATTGCAAGGAGAATTAATTTTACAGCACATATCCTCATTTGGACAATAGGTCAATGATTATTGCGGTAATTAAGGGGATCGTGTTTGGGGATATTCTGAAGCATTATCTGAGAAATGAATGGCTACTTTTTGCCACTTTTTCAGCCAAATTTTTTATTTAATTCGGCGTTTGAAAACGACTAAGCTGATTGAGTTCTTGGATAGCTCAAACTGACGACAAATATTTAAAGAAAAATAAATTGAAACAAAATAGTCCGAATCAGGCCATTGTTTCTAATTTTTTCAACTAAAACTCACAATTAAACTATTTCAGTAATTTGTCAAATTCAGTAATTTGTCAAAAAAATTTGACAAATTCAGCCCACTATTTTATTTGAACTTGAACTGTTCTAGACTTGGATAATTTGAATTATTTTATAAACTGTAAAACTTGTCATTTTTTAAATGCCTGTTGATGCGAATAGCGAAACGTTGCAAATAAAATAAAAATTATCACAAAATTTTATAATGGCCAATTCCGAAAACAGAGAAAATGGCGTAATCACTCAGACGACAAGTTCGTATAGAAAACTCCACCGTATCCAACGTCACGTCCAGTTCACCACAGAATGCTCAATTCAAAATATAATACCGACCTTTTGCAAACTTCCCTACCAACTAATTGATAATGGAAATTTAACTTTGAATGAAACACCAAAAGAGAAACTTAGAAAACGCCCTCCAAGAAAACAAACAAAAATTATTAATTCTTAAAAACGAATGGGAAAAAAATCTCGAAAACTTATCTTATATATGTGTAAGTCCCTCTCACTTTAACAATTTAGTTTCAAATATCAAAAACTCAGTTTTTCACTCTGAAAAATATTTTGACGAGAAACGTGACCTCAAGCTCCAAAATTTAAAAAATCAACATATCTACCCATTTAATTCGGCAAAAGTTCACAACGAAACTGGAGTAGTAATCCCTAATGATATTCTATCATTACTATATATGGGAAATAATTTCTCCATAGGTGGTTCTACACGTAACCACGGTAGCAAAATATTTCTAGAACTGAATAAAATTTATGAAATTTTTAGAAAAAACGGCCGAAAATTAGGCGTTTCCGAACTCAATATAGAATACATCCGATCCCATATTAGTTTATGTGGCACCGACGTATCATCATGCTTCACGAAGGATCCTAGAATTGCATCATATTTTAAATTTAAAAAACTTAATCCGGAAATCTTAGTTCTGTCAGCTGACAAAACTCAA
>SCLH01063367.1:0-11455 GCA_004367855.1 Oikopleura vanhoeffeni
ATAATACATATAACAGCCCCCGACAGGGCCCACCGGGAGGCAATACTATTTAAATTTTTGTCGAACTAAAAAAATTTGGATCGATATATTTATGAAATTTTTTCTTCGAAAATAACCGTGTTTTTTGTATCATGTACCCAAGTAAAAATTTTTGCCATGCCCTTAGTGTACACAATCATTTTTCAACCACAAATTGTAACATATTATTTGAAATACATACTATTTGAATTACTATTCACGGACGAGATTGTATTCTAAAAATCTGTTTCAAACATTTGTACATCAAAAGTTTTGGCATACTCTTAGTGTACACAATAATACAGAATACAGCCCCGAGGCAGGGCCCGCCGGGAGGCAATGCTATCTAAATTATCATTAAAGAGAGAAGCCTAATAAAAAACCTAAAGTTAATGATTTTTAATAGAATTATTTTTATTTATGGAATTGCATTAGACGGTTTACCATAAGAATCATATTTCTTGCATTAATCCTTGTTTTTCTACATCAAAAAGTGTTGTCATGGCGCAAGTGTACACAATAATACATACAACATCTCCCGTTAGGACCCGCCGGGAGGCATTAATATTGAAAATAATGTCGAAATAAAAAAAATGTAGATCGATATATTTATGCAAAAACATATTTTTGAAAATTCCCATGTTTTGCCTCAGAAACCGGTAATTTCAGAAGTCTATTACCAGTGAACTCTCTGATATAATTTTACACAATGGATTTTGTGGGCATTTTTCAAATGTTTACTGTCATTTTTGGCTTCTCCGATACCGATTTACTACATAGCTTCATTTTATTTGAGCCTGCATATGGCCGCGTTTTTGCTCTCTAGCGGCTTTCGTGGTTCATTAAGAGCTTAACCTATGTCGAATTCAGATTCCTGAGGTCGATTTACCCCCAGATCCTCATTTTTTATGAGCCTGTATATGGCCCGCGTTTTTTGCTCTCTAGCGGCTTTCGTGGTCCATTTAGAGCTTAACCTATGTGAATTGGATTCCTGAGGTCGATTAACCCCCAGATCCTCATTTTTTATGAGCCTGCATATGGCCCGCGTTTTTGCTCTCTAGCGGCTTTCGTGGTCCATTTAGAGCTTACCTATGTCGAATTCGGATTCCTGAGGTCGATTTACCCCAGATCCTCATTTTTTATGAGCCTGCAATAGGCCCGCGTTTTTTTCTCTCTAGCGGCTTTCGTGGTCCATTTAGAGCTTAACCTATGTCGATTTCGGATTCCTGGGGTCGATTTACCCTCATTGCGGGCCATTTTTTTGGCCCGCATTGGCCCGCAAAATATACCCATGCCTACAAAATGACCAAAATTTTTTTTACAAATTTCCAAATTTTTTTTTCTCAAAAATTTTAAATTCAAAAGGTAGCAAATTCTATTCTAGCAACGGCCCTTATTCTGAAAAATTAAGTTAATGGAGTTTTGTATGCTCAAATTCGAAGTTAGTGCTCTCACTAGATGGCCAAAACTTTTTTTTTCTGCCCGGAATCGTTTTTTTCTGGGTCACAACCCCCGTGAGGTCAAAGAATTTGTATCAACAACTGTAGTTCTCTTGTTAGTTTTACTGGTGCGCTCCCTACTTATACCACATTTACCATAATATAGTAATAATCAACAAAATAATTTCATTAAATCGAGAAAACAACCAATTGCTTCCTAAAAAACGTGATTTTTTTCATTAATATTACGAACTTATTAAAAAATATCTTTTGATTTCCAACATATATACTCAATCAGACAAAAGTATTTTGTAAAACATGTCACTGCGCGGTTATTGAGACAAATATATATCCTGGAGGTAGCTCACAACGGCCGATTATGGACAATAGGCCGTTGTTCTATTTTTAAGGACCGTTGTCCATCAGGGCCGATGTCTCTTTTTTCCGGCCGTTGTCCGTAATCGGCCGATGTCCTGTTTTTTGTGGCCGTTGTCCTGCAGGGCCATTTTCCCTTGTTCTTTCGGCCGTTGTACACAATTTGCAGTTGTACAAAATTGTCCGTTGTTCAAAACCGGCCGTTGTAAGCTACCCCTCCGCGGAACTTTTTTTCTATGCTTCCAAGGGTTAATAAAAAATTAATAAGATATACTGTCAACATTTAGTGGGAATTACCAGTTATACATCCCACAAAGTTAATTGGCAAAGTTTAAGAAAATCGTCTGCATCCTACTAAACTGGCTAACTCCTGTATTATATTAACACACTTTATATACTCATATATTTTATGATGCCGAGTTGTAAAAAAAAAAATTTCGTAATATTTTTCAAGCTATAAAATTTTTTTGACCAGGGCAACGTAATGGATATAAATGCGTAAGTCTGCCTTTGCGTCGAAAATGGACTCTGTTATTGGCTCAATTACGAGCGCCAACGGGCGTACGGGAGGTAAAGAATTTATTTTCAAATATTCTTGTGCGAAGTTGAAAAATCACGTGATGGTCGGCCGAGCTAGATCGGATAAAATTAATCTATGAAAAATTTACTTTCGTTCATTTTAAGGGTGTTGTTTTGTCCATATGCACCTACTTTTCATTATTTATTTGCATTAAAATTTCAGAATTTCTGTAGTTTTGTTCAAAAAAAGCGCGTTACATGTCGAAATTTCGGGCCTAGCGACTTAATTATGTTCAAATCAGCTAATTTTTTGACTGTAGGTTGAAATAAAGTTTACAGTATGTGACATACAGTATGTCACATACTGTTTGTCACATTTTTGCTCATATTCTTAGCTTTTACAGAAATACGATTTGACACCGCTGATTGGTCAATAAGCCGGTAAATCTGTGAAAGATTCAAACCCCCGTTTTAAAAACAAGTACTAATTCTGGTTTTACAGATCAAATACTACAGTATACATATAGTTCAACTAAATTTGATCATATTTCGCGAAATTCACACGCTGAGCTTACAGACTTAATTATGTCATAATTAGCTGATTTTTTGTCTGTGACCTTATTTTTACATACTACTAGAAGTATGTTAATGATAAAAATTCCAGTTTGAAATTTCATACTTATTTCTGGTTTTAGTTTGAACGTGCAATCCTAGTCCCTATACATATTTGACAGTAAGCAGAAAAACATAATGTGGAGTAACATTTTTACTAATTCTAGGTTTTTTACACTGCGGGCATTATATCGATTACGAGACTTCCTGGTAGTTTTTTACGAGATTTTGAGCCAAAATTTTTATATATTTCAACTCATCCGATTACATTCTTAGATAGCTCAAACTTAGCACAAAAATCTTATGATTAATAAAATAAAAAATTGGTCCATCGGACCAATTTATTTTATATGTTTTCTGAGATTACTGAAATTGTTTAATGATAAGTTTTTCTTAAAAAAAAATTTGAAACAATGGTTGGATTCGGACCATTTTTTTATTTAAATATTCACAAGATATTTCTGCTCCGTTTAGCTATCTAAGATTTTAATCGGATGAGTTGTTTTCAAAAGCCGAATTATATACAAATGTTGGCTAAAAATCTAGTAAAAAACGACCAGGAAGTCTCGTAATCGATATGACATCACAGTGATCATGTTATTGAGAAACAATGTAATGGTCCCAAGTCATTAGATCTAATTCGTTTAAAAATCTGTAATTAGGTTCCATTTATTTGCTGTAATTATTTAAACTGAATTATTAAATATGTGCTGAATAGATTTAAAAACATTGATTCGATTTAAAGCGGTACTAATATGCTTTTTATTTCAGGCTAGGAACATGTTAAATGGACCAAATGGATTCAGGAAGGCCACAAAATGCATTTCTGGTCATATCATAAATAAAATTTGAGAATATTCTCAAAATTTTCTAGTTTTTTCAGATTATTTTTTTGGGAAAAAATACATAAACCTCAATTTTATTGACAAAATGCTGGAAACAAGTAAAAGTAACTAGCAGTTTTTATTTCAGTTTTGCAGTAGCTTCAATTTGAAGGTTCCTTTCATACAATCGGATGAAAATAATTTTCTAGAGACTCCAAAAATTGACTTCAGGTTGAACTAAAATGCAATTTTTTAGAAATTTTTTTAAAAAATTGTACCGAATCGTTTTTCAGAAATTTTCGTTTCAATTTAAAATTTTAGCGTTTTCATGATTCTGGAATATATCCGACCAAAATTTAAACCCGACGTAGGCAGATTTTTAATTCAGTAGACTATGACACATAGTTGACTCATAGGCGTAGGTTATAAGAAAAATTAAGTTGATCAGATTTACAGTAGTTAAAAAGGCCACAAAATGAATAGTCTATGAGCTTTCATTTTGTGGCCTTTTTAACTACTGTAAATCTGATTAACTTAATTTTTCTTATAACCTGCGCCCACACAGGAACCTTGAAACATCCTCACCAAACAACGCTCAAGGCTATTTCCACCTAGCATCAACTTTTTTTAATGTTTTTTGTCAAGCTCTGGAGCAGCAATAGAAAGAATTCATTAAAGCTGGTTTTTCAAAATTATGCCTTTTTGAAAAAATCGCAGAAAACCGAAAAAATAATTTTAACGAAAATTAAACGAAAAAAAATTGTCGGTCAAAACGAAATTTAGAAAAACCGGCTGTCATGGATTGTTTCTATTGCTGCTCCGGAGCCTGAAACACAAAAAATTATGAACATTTCAGGAGGAGATAGCCTTCAAGGGTTTTTTGGGGGGATTATTCCAGTTTCCTGTGTAGGCGAAGGTTGAATTGTATCAGATTACAATTAGTGCTGAAATCTAGCTTATTGCAGCAAATTCAAATCGCTATAATTTTGCAAATATTGCAGGAGTGAATAGATTTGAAAATGCATATATCAATTCAAACCGTGAGGACAACTGGTAGGAAAAATAATATTTTTTTGTTTTTTGTGTTCGAGATAAATTATTATCATTTCAAATAAAATGTATTTTTTGACTAGTTTCGCTTTTATTACCATTATCAGAATCAAGCTTGTAAAGGCATGCATCCCCGACCGGGTTTTCTATCCCGATCCTCATTTTTTCCATATGTTTTGCTTAAACTTACGCAAAAAAGGATCGAAAACCCACGCAAATCCCATCCCTTTTACAAGCCTGATCAGAATGCACAGAAATATAGAAAACTTTTCCACAAAAAATATTTCGAAAAATAAAATAACAACGGGCTGCAAGTATTTTGCAGACCAAGCGATGCTGAACGTCGTCTTCCCATAATTGAGCATTTCGAGTTTATTAAAAAAAATGTGAAAAAATTTCCTTTAATTCTGTGCATTCTGATAATGGTAATAGAACCGAAACTAGTTAAAAATAAATTTACTTTGAAATAAAAATAATATGTGTTTATAATAATTTTCATGACCAGAGGGCAATTTTAAAATATGCAAAATTTAAGCTGGTTTACTAGAGTAATCCAGATGGAATTCGTAATAAAATTCGCATTTTCAAGATATTTCAACAAAACTCAACAGCCGTGGTATAATATATCCGCATCATATCCAGGGGTCTCGAGTTCGAATCCCGGTGCCACATATAATTAATCTGTATATACGCCTTTCTGTATAACTTATTAATAAAAAAATTCAACAAAATTTATGGGATTGTGCAAAAACCACGCACTATCGAAACCCCGATTATTTGTTTTTGACTTTAATCACTTAAAAAATTGGAAAATGTATTTTTTATAACAATGGAGAATTTCTGTTTCTATCATTTTTCGGGATAGTTTGAGAGAAAATCGAAAATATGAGCTCAAGAAATTCTTGACGTTTAACTGGAATGCAAACCCTGAAAATGCATCACAATTGTTTGGAGCATGTGAAAAAAAATTCCTGACGGTGAACAAAAATCTAACGCTGTTTAACACGCACGTCCTTTCTTGACAGTCAACATTTTAGGAACTGTTTTGTGCTCAAAAGAACCGTGACGAGTAATCTGATCAAATATATTGCTAATTATTTCGGAAAATTTGTCATGTAATAAATAAAAGCCACTTTGAATTGCTTGCATATTTCCAACATTTAGCACCAACAACCCCCCTCAAGTAACGAAAGTTTGTGCAATGCCACATTTGACGGATTCATTTACTGTCGTATTTGTCTAAGCGGACGTTTTGAAAATTTTTAAAAACGTCCGCTTAGACAAATACGACAGTAATTGATATTCACAAAATTATTTCAAAATAACGTTTTTGGAATTAAAAACAATCACAACTGTGCTGAGACTTGCTAGCTTGACAAATCCAATAAGTTCAAGTCTGACTAAGCACTATTGCCGTGACCTTTTTCGATATAATAATATTTGTGATACACTTTTTCATTAAAAAATCCGTTTGATCAAATATTGCCAATTTCATTAAAAAATGTTGACACAATATATTTCGAATAATAATCGCAAAGTTAACAGATAATTTGCGTTATGAATTACTATCGAGAAACGTGGCTCACTTACAATTAACTGAACATTGCTTCAAAATATTAATATTTTTATCGAATGATGTTTTAAAAATATTATTGTGCTAATGAATATGCTAAAAATAATAGCAGTTTAATTGTATATTAAAGCAACGTTTCGATTATATCATTTTCAAGTTAAGAATAGTCTTGTAAGTTTTAATTATTCAAAACAGCCTAATTGTTTTTTTTTTAATCTTTATTAGCCTCTGTTTTGATCTCCGGAGGTAACAGCCTAGAGTAAATTAAGCAAACAGTTATCTGTAAGTACAATTTTGTGAAAATTTTCGGCCACAATTAAGTGATAATTATTAACTGGTTTTATATAAGGTCGACCGGGCACATCCGCTTGGCATTCAAAAACGAATATAGTCCGGTAGAGTGCCTCTATAAGGACGATCCGATTTCGTATAGTGCGTCCTCACAGGGTGACCGGCAAACTCTTGAAAAAATTACAGTAGAGTTCTTTAAGAAGAACGCGCCCATTAATTTGAAAAGTAATATCACACTCAAAGTTATTTACAGTGATATAAAAAGATACCCTGATATAGTACGTATGTGACATATCCATTATAATCCCGAGGTCACTTTAAAAACTTATTTGCCTGTTAAAAGAATAGGGAATAAGTTTTTAAAGTGACCCGGGGATAATAATGGATATGTATCATGCAAAGGTATACTTTCATGGTTCTGTTAAGTACGTGTCGTGGGACAGTACTTTGAAAATAAGAAGGACGCGTCCTACTACCGACGAGACGATGCTAATACGCCATGGCGCCATTCGTATTTTACTGTAGATTATCCATATACATATTTTATGACCTAATTTGATTTTAAAAATTCCAGGTATTTGGACCTTGTTATTTCCGCTGAAATCCGAAGTATTTTCAACGGAAAAAAGTTGTTTATTATTTTAAATTACGAAAGCCTTTTTGTGACTCAACCAAGACAAATGTTTATTTTTGAAATAATAATTGATTCGTTTATGAATTATTTTGAACACTAATTATAGTAAACAATTATTAACAAAAGATGAAATTCTATACAAATTAAGCATTTTAACTTCACAATAATATAACAAAAGAATAATATTTTCTATAATTAGACATTTTTCTCCGGAATGAAATTATTGCTTTTTATTTCAATCAGGATCCAGGCCAAAAAAGTTTTTTTTTAAGTTTCATCACCAAGAAAGGATCCAAACCAAAAATATTTCATAAAATATGGTTATTATCACCCATAATATAACGTTAGAAGCTGCGTTCCGCTCCAAAGCCGCTTTCGACTTTTGTTTTTCACCGCTAATTAAATTAAAAAACCATCAAAAAAATATCAAATAATTTTACATGTAAGGTAGCTTTTAAAAAAGTTACCTAAACCTTGTCTGAATGATCTCCCTAGTAAGGCGTCCCTACTTTTAGAAAATATATAATAATATCATCAAAATTGTCGCGTATAATCATTTTAAAATACCTCGAAAAATCGTTTTTTTCATACTCGGTGTATTTGATCGGGCTTAACCCTTGTGAGCACAGAGCCACATTGTGCTCTAGCATACCTAAAATCATTCAAAAACGGCAAAAAACGGGATCGTAGAATCTTTTCTTGCAAACACATTATAAAAAATTTTGATTCGGTTCCAAAAAATAATTGAAATTTTTTTCGAAATGTTTGGTTCCAGAATTACGGGGTGTTGATTTATAAAGATTTTTCGCCTATGTTTCACTTCCTGAAAAATTATTTCAAACTAGACATAAAATACAAGTGTGAGATCAGCAGTTTTTAGGAAAGCGTTTTGTGCATGCATAACAGTTTAAATAAAATTTATTGGTATCTAGGGGCAGATATTTTTTTTCGGAAGTGAAATTTCTAAATTTTCAACTTCAAGTATCCATGAAAAAATTAAATTATTATAAAAGTGAATTTAAGCAATCAAAGCTGTCACAGTTGTACTTCATTACCATTATTAACTTGAAAATAATGAAAAAAAGTGTAATAATCTGCTTTTATAGGGAAAAATAAACATTTTTAATCGAAAATCATGATTTTTCCATCAAAAATTTTAACTTATTTATAAATTACTTTTTGATGTATGAGAATATAAATCAAAGCGGACAAAACAATGACGTAGACCAGATACTTGTGCATCGTTTCCGACGGAAAGGTCACTTGTGAAGACAACTGTGACGTGTATCACGTATATAGTATACCTTGATTTTCTCACTATATTTTCTAGAACTAAAAATTGAAAATTCTAGAATATAAAATTTCGGATGCGAAAATATTACTTCCAACTTCCTTATGCAGAAAAAATTCTAATTCCAACTGCCTTAAGCTGTTCTGTAAACAACATTCAAAGTAGAGCCACAATTGTGGCTCTGGTGCCTTGACGGTAACTTTTTTTTATATGCTCACAAGGGTTAATCAAAGAAAGCGGTCTCCTGTAAGGTCTACCTTTAGCTAAATGAGGGATTTGAAATCAGGGATCAACCGCGAACGTGAATTTGCCGAACAGGAGATCCCCTTCTTGGATATAGCAACAAGACTTTTAGTTCGAATTTTCCCAAAAACAGGTGATTTATAAATATTCGAAAAATGGCAAATTGCCATTACTCGTCCATTCTGTCCTGATAAAGGGACAGTTTGAGATTATGAAAACCTATTTCTAACACTTTGTATCACCATTACTTGGACTGCATTGATCACCGTCACCGATAGCCTTCAAAAATCTTGTAATATCTGCGGCCAATCTCCAGGCTCTTTGCTGCAGAGAACAATTTAACAGTTTTGTGGCATCTTCCCGAGCAACTGTTAATTTTTCCAGATTTTGAAGAATAATCAAATAACTCAATCTGGATTACAAAAAATCTGATAATGTGAGAAAACTTTTTTTAAAGGAACCCACCCTTGTCAGCATAATACCTCGAAAGCCATACAAGATATGGACAAACGGTTTTCTGTATTGTGTATTCAAGTTCATTTGTTATATTTTTTTTTCGGTCAACCGGTTCACCGGTAATTGAGGGCCCAAACCGGTAACATCGATTTTCTACCAAATCCAACACAAAAAAAACTTTACAAAATATACTTTCTGGGATAATTCCATGAGCATTTTCTTGCAACAATATTTTAGATCTTTGACACCTCCTAGGGGGTCCTATTACACTTTTTTCAATATTTATAACAAATATGGGTTTTTATATGGCAATATACTTTCTGGGATAGTTTTGCAAGAGAATTGTTTTGGCAATAATACTTTTGATATTGGACACCACCTAAGGGGTTAAATAGCACTTTTTTATTACAGCATAGTGCGTTTAAACGGACAGCTTGAGGCGCCAAACTGTCCATTAAAACGCATGTGGCATAAAAATTTTTCTCTGACCCCGTCTTAGAGGGTCGTCCGTGTGAACGCACTATGCTGTACCGATATTATTGCCAAATAATTTCTCTCGAAAAAACATCCCAGAAAGTATAATTTCAATAGTTTTTTTGTTGGATTATGTAAAAAACACGTTTTACCGGTTTTGGCTCTCAATTACCGGCGAACCGGTTTACGGAAAAGAATTTCCGTATCACAAATTCACTTGGCTACACGAAACAGAAAACCGTTTGTCCATATATTTTATGACTATTGAGTTATTATGCGGTTCCTTTATGAAAAATACCTCAGAAAACAAAGAAGTGCCAAAAAAATTAGAAATTTTCATTCTTTTCGAATAAATTTTCACAAAAAAAAACTGATTTTCGACCGTAAAAGATCAAATATCAAAATGTTGAATAAATTTCGGTTGATATTTAGAAACTATTAAACAGAGTTCGAGATAAGTTGGAATCGGCACATACGATTTCACTGATATTTGTGGACATTATATAACTTTTAACTGGATTTTTCTCTACAGAGTAGTTTTTTGATTCCCACTGAACATTAAGCTGAAATTATCGAAAAAATCCCCAATATCGCCGAAATTTTTTGAAAACGTGTAGGCGTTCGAAATACCGTCATAAATTGAAAAGTTTTTTCAATTGTATAACGAGTTTAACATGTGTTTAAAATAAAGTAAATCACCAAAATGCGTAGTATTTAGTACTGCAGTCAACGCAAATAAACAAAAATTCAAAAAAGTGGAAATTCAACCTTTAAAAATACGTCATTCATGACGCACCTAGAGAAATTTATAATAAAAACCTCAAACGCCGACGCAATTCGGCGATATGGGCACTGGAAGTATTTTAGCTAAAAATCGTGAAATTGCGTAGGTTTTAAGGGCGATATTGGCAAATTCGGCGACATTGAGCCGGCGATATGGAGCCTATAGGCTTTACTTACGGTTAAGCCACTGGGACAAAGTATCTTCAATTTTTTTCGTAAATTTCACTCGAGGGTGAATCGACCGCAGAGAATCGAAAATTACAAAAATGATTCGGCGCCACCTAGTGGTTGAAATTAATATTTCTAGCATAGCCCAACATTTCAAAGAGATCGTATGTACCAGTAGCGATCTTACCGAAATAAAATACCCTTCTAAAGAATCGAACGAATATTATGACCGCAACCCTCTTAAGATTATTTAAATAATGGAGAAGAATAATTGCAAACGGATTTGTGCATCCAACGTACATAAACACATAGCAAAACATTTACCATAGGTCCGTTCACCAGTAATTTAAATCTATCAGGGATGCAAAAATTGGCTTATGTGTATTTATCCTTTGGCTCTATCCGTTTGCAATAATCGTGTTCCATTTTAAAATCGCATGAATTAAAATGGGGTGCAAAACGCAACCCAATGGGAGCGAACCTGCCCAAAAATAGACATTTCCGGCAGAACCCATTCTCAAACTCAATATTTTTTAATTTTTGCCAATTTGATTACTGTGGTTTACGTCTATAAGGATAGCTGAGATTTTGCCATATTGTCCTTAGCTTTTGGTGCTATATTGACAATATGATATTGTCCTTATTTTTTAAAATTGCTCTAAAAATTTCAAAAATAACGGTGAAGAGCTGAAAACATAAGCCAAA
>SCLH01063368.1:0-18569 GCA_004367855.1 Oikopleura vanhoeffeni
TCACCTTATACAGATTTATGACTTATGGTTAGTAAGGGATAAATTAAACACGATATTGGCCAAGAATAACGATTAAATAACGATTAAGCAAGAAAAGCACTTAATAAAAGTACTGAAAATCACCAAAAATTTTAAAACTTTATTCAATTATTTTTCAGATTTTTTTCAAAATATTGAATAAATTGCAGTTCAAATTTTGAACGTATCTATGTTATTTTTTTTATTTTTTATAAACATACATTTTTCACGTATGATTTATTTTATATCCAGAAAATTTATTTTATAATCAAATTATTGACTTTTCCAATTCCTAATTTTTTATTTCGATTTTTCATCGATCGAATATTTTGTCCCACGTTAACTAAAGAGCTAATCACATCGCCGCTTTGGAAATAGATCAAATTCGAAAAATCTTCAAATTATCGCAAATGATATATTAAATTTTTGACAATTTAAGTAAATTCAATTTTTATTTTCAATTGAAAATATGTAGAACTATATTCATGAAAAATACTTTGTGAGAAATCAAGAAAAAGGACGCAAACTTAATATATTACGCTAACAAATTGAGTTTCGCGCGCTGTTTGATACCACTCTTACATTGATGGGCGAGTTTGTTTATTTTTCGCGGCCAGGTTCTCGCTTCCTGGAATGATGGGCGTTTTGGTCTGCACCGTTAAAAAATACCTATTTCAGGTATTTTTCAAACTTAACAGTTTGGCTGTAATACGTGACTTAAAAAAGCAAATCGGCGACCAGTATCCCCTTTAAGTTAAAAATTTATATTTTTTCATATAAAAAGCTTTTGAAAACATCATGCTTTTAGATCTTATTTATTTGCAATTATTTGTGATAGAGCACCCTATATCAGTTCTAAGATAAAGGCCACGCCAAAAATGGGAATTGACATGCCCACAAAATCGATGTATTCTCCTGGAGGTGGAGTTGATTCCGCCGGTGTGACTAAATAGAACCATCCTCTAACCGGCTTACTAATCTCCCAATAATCTATTGTTTTGTTCATTCTCCAAAAAATTTATTTGAGGTCAATATAATTTAATTTCTCAAATCTGAAATGTATATTTAGAATTTTATTGCGGCAAAACTCACGTAGTCAAAATAATTATTAACTAATTCTACTCAATAAAAATCAAATCACAAGTACATTTTTCGATGCATGATAGAATAATCTTTTAGCTATCGAAGTTTTTTTTTTCAAGATACATATTATATATGATATATTTTATGATATATTTTCAAATATTGACAGAACTGTCATATTTTTTCAAAAGAACGAAAAATGTTTAAGGTACAAGAAACCTAAGTAATTTGCAATAGATAGTCAATATTAAGAGCTAAACGATTCGGAACAGCACAAAACATGACATGATTGTCATTTTCTATGTTTTTTGATCGAAAAGCGCGAAGGAGGGATAATTACCTTGGGATAATAATCCAATACGATAATTTCTGAACAATTTTTTCGACTAATCAGAAAGCTGAATTCCATGCTAGTATTTTCAAAATGCGAGTTCAAAATTCTTTTCCTTTGCCAAAAATAGACCTGTATTTATTTTTTTTGACTCAACATCAAAAAAGTGATATACTGCGGACACTCTTATCGTATTATGTATCAACTCGTACAGAGCAAAATTTCAAAATTGACCATACCAAAAGCATGTCATTCAAACTTATCCAAGCAGTTTTCTAGCCTTTAATTTTCGGCTGAAATCGATTTGGTGGTAAAGAACATATCCCGTTATCACACTTGTTAATAATCTGGCCCTGATTAGCAAACGAAGTGCGTTTTTAAGTAGTAGGGCCGAGATATTAACAGAAGTGTGATAAAGGGATATACTTCGTTTGTTTGGCATCAAATCAGAACGTAATTGAACAAAATTTCTTATCGACGAAATTTCCGTAAAATTATAAATAACCTACTAAAAGCTGATTTCATAAATCCTAGACCTTAAAAGTTCTAAGTTCGGACCTCAAAAACTATGAATCATTACAAACTTATAACTACATTTATGGTTCACATGTATAGTTCACATTCTTGGAGGTTTAAGGTAGGTTATATCTAAAGCCTAAAAATGACATATCATTAGCTAATTTTGAAAATTATTTTGTTCTTTTCGCATGATTGTTTATAATTGTGGTATTCTATTTATGGTAATTTCAACCCAAAGTATTTGTTAACGTTAAAAAAAAAGTAAAAACTTGTATACGATAGCTCTTCAAATTATAGTCAAAATTACATAAAACTCGCTGATGGCAGAAAAGAGTATAAATTATACTGTATATTATACTGTAAATTATACTGTATAATACCCTTAATTGATGAGTAGGGTGGACGCGATTAGAACATTTTCATGTTATAGCTATCACACAAAAAATCAGAACAAGTGAGTAAAATACATTTTTTTTGAAAATTTTTGTCTTTATTTCTAATTGGCCGAAATAAAAGTTGGATTTATTGCCCGTTTGGCTTCGGACTCGTATAGTTTGCAGAATTTCTGATAAAAGTTCATAATTTGGATTTGCAAAATTTTGACTGGAAACATGTTTTAGCGATTGAAATCTAAAAAAACACAGCAGCATTTTTGCTTTAATTTTAAATGACCATACACGCGCGCATTTCACGCGCATCAACATATATTTACTTGTTTATATCAAAAGCTCACAAAGTACAACTATTAAGGCCAGAACGAATTTTACAACTGTATAGCTAGGATGAGTCCACCTACATTATAGCTTGACCATTGGGCGTCCTGGTGCGCACTCCAGCTGTTCATTATTGCCTATAATTTATAGGCTATAAATAGGGTGCGCAGCGGGAACACTACATACTTAACTAAAACCATTGATGAGATTTGATAAACTTTTAGCAATATTCACTCGCCCATATGTTTATTTGTATTGCCCGTACAACCAAATTTAAGGTTGAGACTCAAGCCTTGAGTGATGCCGAGAAGAAAATCTGCTTACAGTAGGGTGGGAAATTCGAATTCAAAGTTCATGCCGTTTGTCGACACCACCCTTAAAAAAAACGCAGGATCAAAAGCTTTTAGAAAAAATGCAATAAAAAATTCAAAAGTTGGGGACGGCTTTCAAAAGCCACTTTCAAAATGGAAATTTAGAAATGTCAAATGCGATTACAGCTATCCAGCATGAAATAATAATTTTTGTACATTTTTCGAAAATCTCCTTGATCAAACGTTTTTTCAGCCTATTTTTTTTGAAATAAAAAATTAGACAATTTTTTTCTCGAAATTCTGACGCCTTCAACCTAAATCTCTCGTTTTCGAGTGTTTTTCCAAAAGACAATTTATAAAGTGAAAATAATCGATCTGAAAGAAATCAGATTAATTGAAAAAACTCAAAAGTGCCAACTTTCGTTCGAAAAAGTTTTATCCGAGAATTTTGAAGTGGCAAAAAGTTTCCCATCAAGACAAAAAACAATAACAAAAAGTGCAAATCTGTTAAAATGCACCGAGGCCCTTAAAAGAGTGAGCGTCGCTGATTTGCCTGTTTTTAGATGCGGTTTCTGGCTAAACTAGCGGAAATGGAATTCCAAAAACGTTTCACACGTAAAAAACAACTCTTCGCAATCATTTTCAGAATTTCATATAAAATCCAACCTACGCACTCAAATGAACGTATAATAATCCTAACCAAAAAAGACTAAAAAGCTTTCTTCTCCGTCAGTTTTTATCATTTTTATTTATTTTTTTGTGTCAGGCTCCAGACCATCAATACGAAAAATAAGAAAGAGCATTTTTTGACATTTAGCTTTTGCCGGACAAAAACTTTTCTGAAAATTAAAAATATTGGTCCGATCATCGGACTCCGATGAAACGTTTTTTTTTGTCAGGTGATCATGTTATTAGTTGTGATTAGAGTTGAAAATTTTTTATTCAAAATTTTCCGATTTATGTCCCTAAAGGTAAAAAAAAGCCAAAAAAATCTTAAAATTCTCAAAAAAAAAATTTAATGATCAAATTTATGCTGTAATATTGGTCCGACCAAAAAAAAATTTTTTCAAGTGATCATGTTATTAGTTGTGATTCGAGTTAAAAACATTTTTATCCAAAATTTTCCGATTTATGCCCCTAAAAATGAATAAACCAAAAAAAATGACAGAAATTAGAATTTTCAAAGTGTCATTTGACCCAGGGAAGGGCATCCGAGCAGATTTTCAAGATCGGATCAGAAATTTCGGGCCTCAACAATTTTTCAATATCGGATCGGATCGGACCCGAGTTTGAAAAAATGTGATCGGATCGGACGGAAGCCCGATTTTGAAAAGTCAATATCGGATCGGTGCTCGGACGTGATCGGATCGGACCTGCTCGGATTTCCACTTTGTTGGAATATGTTAAATAATATGTACTGAAGATTGAGTTTATAATTTTGCGTTGACTTTAAGGCCACGGTGAATTTTGACAGATTTGCACTTTTTCAAATTTTTTTGTCTTCATGGAAAAACTTTTTGCACCTTCATAATTTTCAAATAAAAAAAGTATTTCAAACGATAAGTTCGCTACTTTTGAGCTCACTTTGTTTAATCTGTTTTTTTCAGATCAATTATTTTTATTTTATAAATCGTCTTTTGAAAAAACCTTAAAAAACGCGCCTTTGCTACTTTAGGTGTCTAAATTACATTTTTTTCTTTTTTATTAATTAGAAGCTTCAAAAAATGGTCTCGACCACCATCGAAAAATTATATAATTTAATTTCATATTATTTCTACGTCAAAATCGAAAATTAAAATTTCTTAAAAAAGACGAAAAAAAAGTAAATTTTAGCACATCGAAAAAAATATTTATTTTCATGAATGAAATTAATTTAATTTTACGTGGTGGATGGTCGGCTTACCAATTAGGCAAGTCTCGGTGAATTTTTTTTTTATTTTTGATTAAAGACGGCTCAAGTATATTTCGCGCAAGCCGTATTTTCATTCCAAAAAGTATGATTCAGAGTATAAACAAGAGCGAAGAAACAAAACGAGACATGTTAAAATATAGTGAAAGTAGGCAATCCTAATATTTTCAGCTAAGGATTCCAGAAAAATTAGTTTGAAAAATTTGAAACCAGAAATGAGGAAAATTTTCGAATATTTCCAAAAAGGTTCGACCAAAAATCTCAAAAAAGTGTCATATGATTTTTCAAATAGCATATAAAAAATATGTGGTCACTTACGCATCAGTTAAAGAGTTATAAGAGTTTTTCGTTAATTTGAAAAAAATAATGCAAAAAATTTTGACACAAAATAAGGCATTTTTTATATGTTCGGAACTTTTTTCAGAAATTTCTCATAATTGTTCGAATTCGGAAAGTTTAATTCGAACTCAAAATTTTCTTTAAAAGCAATAATTCGAAAATTTCTGTAGTTACAAAAGTTTCCTGGATTATGAAACACATTTTGATGGTATATTGAGAAGAATATATAATCCCAGTTAAAAGTTTTTCATCAAGAGCCCATATCCGGGGATATCCGTATCTGTCAAAATGCACCGAGGCCCTTAAGGTCATTTAAGGTCAAGTGAAAACACTTTTGCAGCTTTGGTGCTAGACAGATATTAAAATTTAAGGATTTTTGAAACTTATGTTTTCTAGAGACTGACTTAATTTTTAATTATTTTGTATTATTAAATTATATAATTATAAAAAACTGCTTTCAAGCTGAGTATGAGCACAAAAAAAATTTCAATTAATTTTTTTTTATTTTCAAGTGTTCATGCACGGCAGAAAATTGGTGAAAAACCACTGCAAAAATATAGCGCCTCAAATATATAGATCAGGTCGGACATTTTGTGATCGGATCGGATCTGCTCGGAAGCACATTTCAGAATTTGAATATCGGATCGGATCGAACCCGATTTGAAAAAAACGTGATCGGATTGGATCGGAAAAAACCGATCTGATCGGTTTGCTCGGACCTGCTCGGTATTTTCCGAGTAGATATTTTAGCTCGGACGCCCATTCCTGATTTGAGCCCTCTCCCCAACTCTGACTCGAAAATTTTTATTTTCTGAAAATGTCTCTTTAGATGGCAGTGCCATCATGGCACTTTGATAAATATGCAAGAGCACTAACGGCATGGCCTTTTCCCTTTATAAATCGTGAAAACCTGGTTTTCGTGATTTTTCAGGTCAAAGTTTGACAAATTGGACAAAACTCTCAAAACTGATCTGCACGGATTATTCAGCTGCACATAAATATAAGTTTCGAATGTGTACCTTGAAAAACCAGGGAAAAAATACATTTTGAAAAAATAATTCCGTCAGTTTTGTAAGCACGTTTCTTATTGGACAAGCCATACTTCCCATTCGATATTTNTTTAGGATGCAAGATTTTAGTTCAAATATATCAGAAAAAGGTAATATTTGGTTCAACGATCAGAACTTTTGCGTCACTTGGCCATTGAAAACTGAGTTTTTCGGGTCTGAAAAGTCTATAATGACTTATAAAAAATCTTTATTCCGACGTTAAAGTCTTTTTTTGGAGTTACATCCAAACTTGGCGTATTGTAAAAATATTAATAAAAATATCATAAAAACGACAAAAATTAATTCTCTGTGAAAAACTGGCTAGAAAAAATTTATTTCAAAGCGTGCATCCTCTTTATTGAAGGAAATTAGGCATATTATTAATAATTATCATTTGTAATGTGATTAACACGCTTCTTTTTATAATAAAGCAGTGCGGGCAGTATCTGTGATTAAAAGAAATGAACGCGAATTAAAACAAATTCCATATCAACATTTGTAAAGATTTTTTCCGCTTAATATTTCCGTTTTAATCAAAATCATTTTTCATATTATATAAGACGGATTAAAAAATTTTACGAAATTCATTTTTTTATTTTTACGAACCAACTAAGCGTTTTCGTAATACGCTTTACGAATTTGTCACTAATCTGATATTAATTTTGGATTAATAAAAATTATAAAGCGTGTTTAACGGAAACATATTTTATTTTACGTTGATATTTTAATTACAAGTTACAGACTGTTAAAAGTGGTTAAAATACTCGCATTGAACATTGGCATTTAGACCCCCTTAAGGGGATTGTGGGTGCAGTAGTTATTTTCGACCACGGTCGCAAATTCGGTATTTTTTCAATTGCATCTGAGCATCCAGCACCTCGGAAATCGTTTGCAATTAAAAAAAACACCAAATTATTTCTGGATATTTTTTCTAGAACATTGAAATCGCTTGCTAACTGAAATGTCCGATAATGACAGATGATCAAAAACAAATAACCCATTAGTGATCAATTTTCACGGAGATTCAGACCAAATAAAATTGGAAACTTTTTGACCAATATTCTAGAAAATTTCCAAAATATCGTTTCGGACTTGCATAAAAACGGAAAATAATTCTAGATATGGTTCATTTCAGAATAAAAAACAACTCGCAAGAAAAAAGTATCTAAATGAAAGTTTTTTATTGATAGTTGTTCAGATTTTTGCGCTTTTCAATATTCAATTTTAGCTAATCAATATAATAATGGCGCGCATTAAATCAGCATGAAATAGTTATTGCGAGAAATATTAAAAATTATAAAATTTGCTTGGTTTAAGTTTAATCGATAATAGAGAAAATTTATGAAAAGAGAAAAGGATCGCATGTGCCGTTCGTGAGGTTACTTTTTTTTTGAAAATAATCTTCATTTTGCCTATATTAACTATAGCAAGGAATTTTCAAAATAATTTTCGGCGATTAAGATGAATTTATGAAATATGCTTGGTTTAAATTGTAGAGAATTTTTTTTCTGATCAATAATATCGGCATTATGTGATTTTTGGATACGTGGATTGACGGTATACTTCAATGAAAGAAATACCAGCAATTAGGTTTTATGCTTTAAAGGTTGATGTGATGATATTTTCTAGAAATGAATCAGTTTTTGACTTCTCAAGGTTAGGGACTACATATATACATTGGAAAATAAACGTTCACTTCAAATTCTCACAAAAGATATTTGAGTTTTCAAAACGCCTTATTTTTCCCTAGCACATTACTGGAAGCACCCACAATCCCCTTAAGGGTATGGACCATAAAATATCGCCATCATAATATGTCAAATTAGGAACCACCATATCGCGGTATACCGTATGGTGGTTCCTAATTTGACATATTATGATGGCGATATTTTTGATATTCATAAATTACGCCAAAGTATTTTGGTTTCTGTTTTCTGCTCACGCATTTGTATAATAAAAATATAATGAAAACATAGGTCAGACCTATTGGGTCTAATGACTTTTTAATGTTCATTCAAGATGGGGGGCTTCGTTAAATAAAGGCTCGAAATTAAATCATGAAATTTATTCAAAGTTGGGCTTATGTTCAGTGAACATTGGTGTGTGTTCAACATTGTTCACAGTAAATATTTCTAAATCGAACAATCCCCAATTTTTTAATGTTTTGAAAATTATTAATTGCATTTTATGTTTCAATTAAATTTAAGAATTGGAAAGTGATCTGATAACAATAATATGTAAATCAACCGAACTTCTTCAGACTTATTATGCAATTTTAACCGGTGGGAGCGGAGTTGAGCTGGTGTCCGACTAAATTGACTGATTTTAACACCAAACCTTTAATAATCACCATCTCAGACGAAAAATAATACAATATTGTCAGAAAAATATTAGAAAAATGAGGATTTTTACCCTAGCCACATTGTCCTATAGTTCAGGCTTGAGTGTGAGATGTAAGAATAACGAAATTTTCAAATCATGTGGATCAACGTGTGAACCAACTTGTGGACAGGATCAGCAATTACAAGCTTGTGCCACTGTTTGTGTTGAAAAATGTTTCTGTGATAAAGGATATTTGAGAGACCCACAAAATGATAAATGTGTCAAACCAAGGCACTGTGAATCAGGTTTTTAACTTATTATTTATTTGATTGAAGGAAATTAAATTACCAAAATGTTAATTTGGAATCGCAGCCAACTCGATATGATATTCTATGATGTCCTATTAGTTTTTTTGACGTTAAAGGTTTTTAGGTGTGATAATTTAAACATTTTGACAAAAAATCACAAACCAGATTGTGTATAAAAAAAGTTCCGCCAAGGCACCAGAGCCGATATATACATAAAGTTTACAGAAAGCCAATGATTAGAGTTTCATTTTTTTCATAAGGAAGTTGAAAGGTTAAATTTTTGCGTTCAAAATTTCTAATTATCGAATTTTTATTTTTAGCTCTAGAAAATATAATTTGAAAAGCAGGGCACAGCATATCACGTGATACTAGCAAGCCGCGGCACACCTAATAAAAAATTTGTCCCTGGGTCAGTTATGGTGGCTATATCATGCTCATTTGGAAGCTCAAACAAATTTGTATCAAATAACAATTTATTATTTTCCAATTATTATCTTTGATAAGTAGAAAAAAAATTTTCCAGGTCAAAACTTTCCTTATCAACTAAAAGAATCCGCAATGAGGGGTTTACTTTTGCAGATAAGTCTCCCGGTACTGACCCTACTTATGCGCCATTAGTTATGCGTATTATTGTGCTCAGTGAAATTCCCCAACCACCCTTATGACGCATAATCAAGACGTTGCGTATTCACAACATATTTTTCATTCAGACCAATTTTGGGTCATGAGAAGGTAAACCTTTATTTGACCTTAAATTCGTCTAAATAGAGAATTCGGATTCAGACCAATTTGGGGTCAAGAGAAGGTAAACCGTTTCTTGACCCCATTTTGGGTCAAGAGATACTGACTCAAATTTTGAGCATTTTAAATAACAAACGAATCATAACAAGTTTACTTTCTGTAACCAAGCCCAAAAAAGCGGAGGTGTGTAGCTCGGCACACTCTGTGTTTTCCCGTTAAGGCAGTTGGAGTTTACTATATTTTGCTTGAATTCAGAATTAAACAACCTCAAAAAGCAAACCTAATGGGATTATTATTGACATAAATCATTATTTATCGTTCCCCTAAAACACATAACATGACGTTCAACTCTTTCAGTTCAATTTTATGTCTAAACTTTCTATTTTAAATACAATGTAATACAAGTTCAGGGTTTGGACAACAATTTTTTGCCTCACATCTTTGATCATTTTCCAATTTTTGGTTTTAATAAAATAAGTTGAAGAACAAACTTAATGACTCTGGTTCACGTTCATGTTACCACATAATTTTAATTAGTATAAAAAATTTCCCTCGGCAAAAACAAGGCATCCAAATCATCTTGTTTTCGCGGTGGAACTGGAATTAAGCAGCTTTTTCTAGCATTAAGTTTAAGTCATGTATTGGCTTTAATATCGTTCACGCGTGTGAAAATAATTGAAGAAATTAGTTCCGAGATTTGGAGACACTGGCTTTATTGAAAGGAGCTGTAATGATTATTCATCAAGATGCCGATAAAAAACTAGATTAAATTAGATTATTAACTCCCACATTGTTTTTATGGTCACCATGCGCCCTTTAATCGCAATTAAGGACCCTAAATCATTTATGAATGTAGCATTTACAAAGTGATCGATTTTGCAAAAATTTGAAATCATCAAAAAAAGCTTTTGAGCGGGATCAGAAAAATACCTTTTGTCATAATGACAATTTACACAATGTAATTTACACAGAATAAGGTTGGCAAAAATAGTATTTTTTTTTTCAAAAATTACTTAAATCAACTTTTGAAAAAGTGAAGAGGTTAATATAATTTTAAAGTATATTGTGTTATATATGTGTTATATATGCTAAGTTTGGCGACCAAATTAATTTGGAAATTTTCCGTCAGTAACAATTAAACTTTATCTTTGATTTATTTCTCTATTTGTGTTTATCATCCTATAAGTATCATTGCTGAAAACGCAAAGGTATTATAATTCAAAAATAACTACTCAAATGTACTTCAACTATGTTCTGAATTTGCAGCAATTTTCTGATTTTTCACGATTTATTTTCACCTTTTAAAATGTTTGACACAATTTAAATAAATTATGTCTCTTTGCCCACACATAAATAATTTGTTTTATTTCCAGAATAAATAAAATAACGATGGAAATTTAAACACGAAAAGACAAAATAGAGTATTTTTCATTTCCGAAAAAGAAAACAAAATTAATTAGGAAAATTTAAAAATTATTAAATGAAATTCCTGAAAAATAATTCGTTAGAAATAAAAAAAAACGCAAACTCAGTATATCTCCTAATTGCCCTGTCGTAAAGATTTGATCCCTCAAAAATCCGGGGATGAGAAAACGACGCGTCAAAACCAGTCATCTGGAAAACTGAGCACAATTATCTAATCAATATAAACATTAAAAATTGGTTCTAATCGGAGTCCGATTATCGGACCAAAGGTTTTTTTTATTTTTTTTCTTAGATTACTGAAATTGTTTAATTATTAGTTTTTGTTAAAAAATAGAAACGAAGGTCTGAGAATAAATAGAAACAATGGTCTGATTCGGACCAATTTTTATTTGGTATTAATCACTAGATATTTGTGCATAGTTTGAGCTATCTAAGAACCTAATCGGCTGAGTCGTTTTTGAAAACCACGTTTTTGTCTCACCCCCGTGTTTTTGAGGGATCAAATCTTTAGGATAGGGCAATAAGGGGATATATGGATTACCGGACCTCAGAGTACAAATCCTAAATATTTGAAAAATGCGAAATTCTTTCAATTTGAATTTAAAAAAATATCGGAATCGCAATAAATTTTATTCCACAATAATATGCGAAACAAAATGTGAATTTTTTGTCACGTTACAAATTTGTACGAGTGTTTGTGAATTTTTTTTTCGAAAATGTGCAGAAAATGTCAATTTATTTTAAATTGACGGTATTGAAAATTTCTTGATTTTGAAGCGTTTTTTCAATAGACTTATCAGATATTCCCATAAATCCGTGGATGTTTTATGAACTCGTAGAACTGTCAACTTAATTTAACGATTGTTGATCTCAACGCCGCCTGTTAAGTTAACTGAAATTTAAAAATTGTGAAAAAAATGGAAAAAATATCAAAAAATAGTGAAATGTTTTTTAAGTGTCTTGAATGAGAAATGTGTCTTAAATGAAAAAAAAATGTTTTTTGCTCTTGCGCGAGAACGGTAAATAATTTGGCCATATAACGGGGTTTATAATCCCGGTTCCAGTAACATGATAGTTGCAATTCGTATTATAATTTTGATAATTTGATACGATGACTTTTAGCTCAAAAAATTATTTTTAAAATGTGATCTTGGGAGTTAAGACCTTAAATGAAAAATCCGGAATCCAACAGTTTTTCAGAATTTGCCTCGAAAATGTTCAGTTCGTATAAAAATGGATTCGTGAATACAATGAAAAAAAAACTTTTAGTGGCAAAAATAGCCAAAAACGGCACTATTCGTTATTTTTGAAGCACTTTTAGGGTAATAATCTAGAAAACAAAACAATCATTTTTTTTTGTTTTTCAAATATAAATTTTCTGTGAAAAAATCAAATTCTTTTGAAATAAGGGGAAAAATATGACTTTTAAAAAAATTTTGCTCGCGGTTAACTTAATTTACCGGTTGGTCGAACATCCTATGAAAAAAATTAGGAAAAAAATGGAGAGACTACGAACTACCGTTCTTGAATTTTTTATAAGATTGTTGTGAAGGAATAAAAAGTTATGAGCCCTTGAAAAAGCCTATACAACCCCTTTAAGGGGATATATTGATCATGATGCCCGAGTAACTTAAATATCTTATTCCCGATTCTTTCAATAGACAAATGAGAGATTTAAGTTACTCGGGCATCATGATGGATATGATATTCATTTTTTAAACAAATACTTAGTAACAAACGAAAAAATGCGAAAATTTCGAAAAAAATTTGTTGATGATTGGGTTCGTACACTTAATTATTACCCTGTATCAATTTTGAGCATTTTTAATACCTCTAGGGCTTTTATTTAATCAGACAGATAAAAGGTATATCATATACCGTATATCTGTCTGATTAAATTAAGGCCTTAGAGGTGTTAAAAATGCTCAAAATTGATACAGGATGATAATTAAGTGTACGAACCCAATCATCAAAAATTTTTTTTCGAAATTTTCGCATTTTTTTGTTTTTTTTGAGTATTTTTTAAAAAATGAAGTTAAAAAATAACGTTTGCTTAAATTTGACCACTCAAACTTCAAAATATGACGTAAGCCAACTTTCTCATCAGTGTTTTACTGACTTTCTTTTGAGCCTACTTTCGAAAAAATCGAAGCACTTTTTTTTAGGAAATTTTTTCGAAAATGACCAAAACATCAAATTTCGCGTTTTAGCTGTAAATTGCAAAAAAAGCTCGCCATTATCTTTAACATCGATATGTTCTGAAGAATACTTGATAAAAATTTGAGCCATTTTCAAATACCGGTATATCCCCGGAAAATCGTCGGTTATTTGGCGTTCTAGAATTGTTCAGTCGCCGGATCAAAAAAAGCTCGCCATTAAAGATTGATATACTACCGTTACTTGATCTGTGAAAATGTGAGCTCAATTTGATATACCGTCTGGGAGGAGATAGATTTTGCAGTTTTGAAAGGGTCTTTATGTGAACATACTGTAACTATTGGTGTAGATGTCCATACCCATATATGTGATGTACTATTTCGTAAGATTAAGGATAGATCTACAAATCAGTATTTTCGGTTTTTGTCATAAGCTCTTAGTTTTTAGAATATATCACCGTGAATATGTCAAATCTGCCAGATATACCCCCTTAAGTTGAAAATCTCAATAAATTAAAAATTATCCCCTCAGTCTCAATAATTTATTTCAACCTCTCAATTCCTTCTGAACCTTACTTCCTGAAAAAAATGACTCATAAACCTTAAATTGGCTAATTTTTTCAATTTTGATTATATGGTGTCAAATACAATTAGGGATGACTACGTGGATACCGTAGTACACCACGGCCGCGGCGTAGTTCATTATCAAAAAATAGCGTTACAAATTGGCGTTTGATTCGCTCAGACCACCATTCAGTTTAGATCTAGGTAACGAATCTGTTGTGAAACTGACTACAAATTTCACAGGATAATAATTTGGCATGATTTTCGCTAAATTCTGAGAGATGAAAATATCATCCTTAATGACACTTAGGGAGTCGCAAAATGGGCCCAAAATGACCATTTCTAATGGTAATTACTATTGAAATAGAATAAAAAATTCCTCAGATTTATCAAAAAAGAAACTTTAAAACAAGAACTGTCGATTGTATGATAAGGCTAGCCGTTATCATCACCGGTTCCACCGCTAGAAATTTTATGACCTTGAAATTTAAAAGTCTATCTCCTCTCTCAATTTTCGAGGTATCAACTTCATAATTTTTTTCAAAATTAGCGCATTATCAATGGTAATCGAACGTAGGTGGAACATTTGGCAATTTAGCCTTAACAATTGGGATTCAGAATTCGCTCAGATGCTTTAATTTTGGAAAACAAATTGATAGCAGCTTAGCAGTTACTTCACCTGGTAGGCTGTCCGCGATCAAAACTCATTTTCTCAAATTTTTTTGAAATGACCTTTAAAAGTTCAGAAATTTCTTAAACAAAGAAATTCAGGATTAAATTTTTTCCAAACATTTTGATCACATGTTGGCCAAAAATGAAATTTTCCTTGTCTCAGCGTTAAAATTAAAAATGCAACAGCCTGACTCTTAAAATAAAATCTGATTCCTCAAATTTGTATTTATCATAATTTTTGATATGAAACACATAATTTGAATCTCAATTTTTATGTATTAAAAAATAAGTAATCTTAAAAGACACAATAAACGCAAGCCAATCAGAAAAGCGCATGAATATAGTCAGTCACATTCTGGAGCTCTTAGAGTGATGCCTTATCAGGCGAAAATGCTATCAGAAAACTGTTAAGGGGGTAGCAGCGATGTGGCAGATTGGTACATTTTTTCGGATTTATTTATGAAAGAAAAAAATGTGAAATTTTTTTTTTATATTTTTTATCTCCAATAAAAGTGTTAATTCTTGCAAACGTTTAAATTTTTAATTTCTCAACATTCTTAAGTATCTGTAAAAATATTAAAAACCACTTTTCNTTACAACTCCATTTCCAACTTGACCCGATGTGGGATTTCTTTGAAATACAATATTTATAAACGTCAGACATTTTCGGGTGTAATGCACTAATTAGTGGGAGAATCATTATTCACATGAAAAAATTTCTCTAATATGAAAGTATTTTTTCCATGAAAAATAGTGAAAAACAGCTTTTTAGGAAAAAAATTGACCTTCGATTGAGTTTAAATATTAAAAAAAGGTTCTGACTTTTAAAAGTTAAGTAGCCTATTACACCCGCAATTTTATATAGATTTTTTCGAAAAAATAAAATTATTATAAATTGCGTGCCAAATGACACAAACCGGTGTCACAAGCAAGTGTTGTAAATGTTATCAGTTAGTTCAGAAACAATATTCGCTTGACCTTAAATACGGAAATCAAATAAATACTTATAAAATTTCACATGTTATTAGACTTTATTTTTTAAGGAGATTTTAAAAAACCACAATAAAAGTAATATAAATTTTTGGACTTGATTTGCGGAAATTTTCATATATTCGAAAAGTCGACAACAAAATGTCAAATAAACATTTCATGATTTTTCAAACAGCAGTCAGAAAATTGTAAACATGCATGAAAAAAGTTAAATGGCTATTTTTTTGTTTTTATTCACAGATTTCAAAAAAAATTAATCAGAAAAAATTTTGGACGAAAAATGCTTAAAATTTTCATAATGCTTTGAATTTTTTCGAAAATTTTACGAATTATAAAATATAAGTTTGAACTCAAATCGTTCCTTAAATAGATAAAAAATGATTTTAATGAGCTGATACACATCATTTTTTGGTTCAGCTAACGATAATAAGCACAAAAAAATAAACCAACTAATCATTTTCGTAAATTAAATTGACGCCAGTCTGCCACATTGCTGCTACCCCCTTAATACAGTCATCGCCCCCAAACTTGAACACTTACCGACCTAAAAAAGTTTTCCAGTTAGGGCGCACACCTATACTTTTGCTTAGAAAGTACATTGCAAATTAAAATTGCTCAATTTTATGGTTCAATTCGAAAGTAAATGAAAAAAGTTTTGTGTATAATATAATTTATGTTACACAAGTCAAATACAGCCAGCAGTTTTGTATCATTCTTTTTTAAACTTGCTATTAAAGTTTGCTTTGTTTTTTTCTTGTTTCGAATTTCTAAACCTCTCAAACCAGTGTTTAATGCGTTAAAATTGTGAATTTTCTTCAAAAACCTTTTCGCAAATTCCGCGGGATGTTTTAAACAATAGGATTTTCTTCATCAAGGATTTTCTCTCATAAACTGTTTCATCTGCTGTTTTTCTTAAAAATGT
This sequence comes from Oikopleura vanhoeffeni, assembly GCA_004367855.1. Classification (NCBI taxonomy): domain Eukaryota; kingdom Metazoa; phylum Chordata; class Appendicularia; order Copelata; family Oikopleuridae; genus Oikopleura; species Oikopleura vanhoeffeni. Next base: position 16,373 of record SCLH01063368.1, read on the forward strand.
AACCAAGAATATTTCGGTGGTTCTTTAGCACTCATTTTATATGCTTATTAGGCTGACCGCGGTATATCTAGAAATTGGCGCGTCAAAAACACCCGAAATCAGAAAACCTTGGTTTTCGAAGTAATTCTCTAATATTTTTCTCTTTCTGATAAATTTTTTATGCGTCAAATTTCAATGCGGAGCTTTTACTCTGAAGAACTGATTGGCTGGGATAATCGATAACAGAGCTGTTATCAAATTTATGATTTTTGTTATTTTCCATTGTTCCGGTAATAAGCCTATAAATCAAGTTTAAGAGACATGACTTTTCTTATTTTTCTTGAGACAACTAAACTGATAATTCTTCAATTAATTGATTAAAAATTTTATTTAAAATCGACTGCGAACTTACCCAAGCTGTTTAATATTTCTCTTGAAATATGAGCTAAAATAACAAAAAATTTAAGAAATACCTTATTTTAAAGAGTTTATCTCACCCAAATCTTTCATAAACTAATTTTTTAAGTGTTTAATTGTGTAACCAATATTTATCTGTTTCAAAACGACAGTCTCCGATGTTCTAAAAGAAATTAGAGACACGTTTGACCTGACCGCTTTTTTGAAAAATCAGTTTATTGATGAATTTTTTTTACTAGACACTGTACTTGGCTTGTTTTTTTGTGTTTAATCAACAAATAAGTCTCCGTACTTTCTGATAATTAAAAATTATTTTTTCAAAATGGTCTGGAAAGTACCTCAAATTCACTCTTTCATTTAAAAACATTCTTTTAAAAATTTTCAAAAAAGAGAGAAATAACCTATATTTGAAATCATCTAAATCATTTATTTTAATTTGTTTTCATTTAAAAAAATTCTAAATTTTAAACAAAAAATTTCAAAGTGACCAAATTAGCAAAAACAGACCAAAATGCAAATATATTAAGGGGTAGAGGGGCGACCTTTTTAGAATATTTGACTTTGAGCAAAGATTGTGAGATAACGAAACATTGTAAAGATAAATTTAAAAAAAAATATTAGATTTAAATTTCACAAAAAGAAATTTTTTCAAAAAAACGCAATGTGCTTTCTACTCTGGTGGATTTTGATCACGACAAGACCTCTTCGAAAAACACTTTCTCAAATTGGATTTTTTTTGACCATATTCTTCAGCATGACAAAAAACTCCCAAATTAGCATAAAAATTTTCAAAACGTCAATTTCGGATCAAATTTTAATTTCGAAACAAAAAAACCCAAATCTTTTTGTCACCTTTTCGGACTCATTTGACATACAAAAACTTCAATTATTGATTCAGCGTGATCTCCGAAAGTTCTCACAGCAAATTTTTTGAATTTGTTCCAAAATTCGTCTCCAAAGTCTCACAGGGCATGTAAGTTGATGTTCCCTAGGGTCAAAATTTCTGATACTAAAAAATGTCTTATTTTGCTATAAACTTCGTCTAGAAAGAAATCAACTCCATTTATCACAAAATTGACCTTAAAATAAAAGAAAATTTCACAGGTGGTGCTAGACAGCAAAACAGTTAATCCAGAATTTGTTATCATGATCGAAAAAATGCTTAATTTGATAAAAAACTATGGCAAAAGGATGAAACTTTAGCTATTAAGAAATAAGGTTTGATTTACTAATAAAATATACGCAGATGACGCTAGAGAGCGAAATCACCGAATTATGAATTTTAAAGAATGTTAATTTCATACAAAAAAACCCCAATCTTTTTCCTCCGTTTCCGGGCTCATGTGACATACAACAACTTGAATTTTTTTTCAGCAAGATCTCCGTAAGTTTCTTCAGCACAAATTTTGCAATTGTTATCAAATTTGTCTCCAGAGTCTCACAAAACCTGTAAGTTGATTTCTCTAGGGTCAAAATTTTGAATACTAAGAAATGTCAAATTTCATCAGAAACAGCCTTTATAAGGACATCGACCCAAATGATCACAAAAATTACCTGAAAAATTCGGCAAAAGTTCACAGGTGGTGAAAGAGAGCAAAAAGAAATTTTATTTCGAATTAGTAATCATGCTCTAAAATGCTAAATTTGATCTAAACTACGAAAAATCTTTATCACAAAAACTTTTTTTATAAATTTTTCGCAGATGTTGCTAGAGAGCAAAATCACCGAATGATAAATATAAGAGAAGGTGAAAACCAAAAAACGTTCGTAGCGGCAAGACTTTATCAAATTTACATTAATT
>SCLH01063369.1:7064-32000 GCA_004367855.1 Oikopleura vanhoeffeni
GTGGCTACGCATTCTAACCAAAAAGTGATAAAGGGATATACCATCGAAGTAATGTTTAATAATTCAGGCAACTTTTGTAACTACAGAATTTTCGAATTATTGCCTTTTAAGAAAATTGTGAGTTCGAATTAAATTTTTCGAATTCGACAAATTATGAGAAATTTTTGAAAAAAGTTCCGAACATTATAGAAAAATGCCTATTTTTTGTTCAAACTTTTTTTTCAATATTTGTTTCAAATCAGCGAAAAACATTTGTGAAAATACCACTTTAACTTTTCGCGTAGGTGACCACATATTTTTTATATGCTATAATAGCATTGCTATTTAAAAAATCATATGACATGGTTTTGTGATTTTTGGTCGAAACTATTTGAAATATTTTTTAAAAATTTTCTCATTTCTCGTTCAAGCTTTTATTTTTTCAAATACCTCGATTTGTTTCTCGCTCTTGGTCATACTCTAAATCATATTTTTGCAACGAAACTACGGTTTGGGAGAAATCGGTTGAAAGCCTCGTTAATCAAAAATAAAGAAATTTTATTTCACTCAAACTTGCTAAATTGTTAAGCATTCTCGACCACCGAATTCAATTTATTTCATTCATCTCATGAAATAAAATATTTCTTACGATGTGCCAAAATTTCGTTTTTTTCGAATTTTTTGGGATTAAAAATTTTCGATTTTGACGTGGAAATAGTATAAAACCATAAAAATAAATTGAATTCGGTGGTCGTGACCGTTTTTTCTGGTTTCTTATTAATAAACATAAAATTATTATACGTCAATTTTGACACCTTTAACCGAAATCTCCCGTTTTTTAAGTGTGTGTTTTAAAAGGCGATTTATAAAGTGAAAATTATGAATCTGAAAAAAATCTGATAATACGAAGTAAGCTCAAAGGTGGCACCTTACATTTTAAAAACATTTGATTTGAAAATTCTGAAGTGGAAAAAAGTTAACCATCATGAGAAAAAAAATTTTAAAAGTGCAAATCTGTCAAAATGCACCGACCCCCTTAAATTAATAATTAATTAATTTTGATTTTCGAAAGAACCGTGCTGGTTGTGTAACAAAATATTTTCAAAATAAATTGAAAATTTGTTGGTGTGCCAGAAAATGAACGTTTTACGCGTATTTTGGGGTAAACGTAATTTCCGCGTAAGCTCATTTGCGAAATCGTCACAAATCTTGGTTTTGAGGTCATAGTAAAGATTTTTGTTGGTATTTAATCAAATTGAATTTTTACGAAAGGCCATATTTTCATTTATTATATAACATAAAGGACTTCGAATTTCCAAACGAACCAAAAATCTTTTCGAATCCTTAATCGTCTTATATGTTGGCTCAACTCATTTATTTTTGTAATAACTGTTCAAAAATTTGAAATGAACAAATTTTACAAAATAAAAATATAAATAATATTGCTAGATTATGTCAAGTTACGTTTTTGTCAAATTTTTATATACTCGAAAATCCCATTTTGTCCGCTTAGACCGAGTTTTGCTAAACCGACCGAGTATTTGAAAATTTTGGTCGACTACTATTAAATAACAAAATAAAAGTCGAATAATGACATTGAACTTAAAAGTTCAACTGAACTTCAGCTTTATTTATAAGATAAAAACATGTTCCTAAAATATAAGATTTAACCTAATTAAGCTTTAACCTAATTAACTTGAGTTTTTGCTTGTTTTATCTTGTTTTTAATTGGAACTTTTCACTTTGAGGTTAGGTTATTTACTCAACTTGTTTTTCGCAGGAAATATGTTATTTTAGAAAAGCAAAAAAGACATATTTAATTAAGACGCACATTTCTGAGAAGGAAGTTAATGAGCAAAATATCAACCTGTATAACTTATTATCTTTGAAATAATCTTTAATAACATAAATCTAATACAATACGGTAAGAGTATTTTTTTAAAAGCCATTAGACCTCAACTGCATTGTAGCAGATTTATCGGATGTGTAGTTATCACAGGATAAACGCTCAAAGTAGTGCCTAAAAATAGGCATTGGAGCCTCCAGGGAAGTTTTGAGTTTTGGAGCCTCCAAGGGTTAACCATATAATAATTTTTGGACTTATCTCTAATTTGTATTATTAGTAGTTTAACGAGCGAATAAGCAAATTCCAACCTTATTCAAACCTATGCATTTAATTAATTAATTAACAAACATTTAAGAAAAGAGCTATTTATAATCATTCCTCTGAATATCATAATATTTCTGGCTCCTAGCGACCAAGACCTTTAATTTTTTGTTTGAAATGTACTGATCGCAATTTTAAGTTAAAAATGCAAATTAAAATTTTTGAAAAGAAAATGCATACCAACGACATAATTAGTAGAAATATAATCTAAACTTTTTTTTTGATTTTTCATTATCGAAAATATGTTATTGACTATTTTTATTTTTAACTGTCAATTTAGGCTTAACCGAATGTTAAACGAAGCAGAATAAAGACATCCGTAATTTAGAAGTGTCGAAGTTGAAAGATATATTTTTTAAAATCCTTTTTTTAAACAAGCCTTTGCATGAAACTTAGTTAGATAAAACTAAAGCCGTATCGTTGCACTCTGATTATACAGACACCTTAACCAAATATTTGGATTGAATACCGTCCTTATAATGAAAACTTTGTAAAAATAATCGTACAGGTGTGTCCTTAAATAAGCACTTTTGAATATTGGAAAAGATAGCAAAAAAGTAAAATTTAGCACACTTACGCAGAAAACAATTTACTAACAACTTCAAATTTTTTGAATCATGGTAAAGCCTGCGACTCAAACTTTATTAGGGCAAAGGAAACACGTTTGGTTGTTTACTCGTATCTTTCTAGCTTGAAAATAAGTGTCAGGCACGTCCAAGGTGAACATTTTTTAGCTTGTTTGAGTTTTCACAGAATACATGCTCTAAGATTTTTTCGACAAAACCCAATTTATAGTTTGGAAAACATTATCAACGCAATTTTGACAGTTAAAGCCCATCGAATACAATTGTAACTTCTATAAAGCATAAAAACTTAAATCGCATAAAGACCCTTAATTCCCGTCGTCTACCCCGAAAACGTGACAACAGGTTAACGCAATGGAGCGATTTTCTCCGAACAAACAATCCCGTGAATTTGACTAATAAGGGATTTTCAAAAATCAAATCGATCATTGACCGTCCATCACCAAGCATTATGTCAGCCGAGTAACCGAATCAAGGGCTTTGGAGAAAGATTTAAATTTTAGATAATGCCTCGGCAGATGATAATACGATATCGGGAACACTTCTGCTAATATTTAGTTCCAAGAAAATCAGTTTTACAACTTCTGATTATTTTTAGTTAGGGCTCTTGATGTACTTTTGGGGGTATAATTAACTCAACTGGCCACTTGGGGCTGAAGTGAAATATAAATTAAATAAATTAGATCAGCTTTCAAATTGGAACTTAACGTCAAAGGGTTACCCAAGATTTTTTGGCGACTGTGCTTTCTTTGAATAGTGACAAAGTTTGTAACCATTATCTAGTTTCCCCAGGGTGTAACGACATATTCTCGAACCAAATTCGAGTCAATTTTTGTCTGTAATTTTTACGGAACTTTAAAATCAAATCAAATGTTTAATTTTAATCAAATTGTGTCTGCTGGTACTTCACATCGCTGTAGCTTTCAAATTTAAATTCACTAAAATTTGCAAATGTAACGAAATGTATTTACAACAAGCTTTTTACAGAGACACCACGTACTCGAACGAACTGACAGGTAAAATTTTTTAACTTGAGTTATTTCGGTATTAATGATTAAAAATAAACACATAAAATGCTTGCCTGTCAGTTAGTTCGAGTACGTAGGGTACTTGTGAAAATCTTGTTGTAAATAACTTGATTACATTTGCAAATTTTAGTGAAATCAAATTTGGAAGCTACAGCAATGCAAAGTATGATCAGAGAAAATTTGATAAAATTAAATTCTGTAATTTTTTTGTGTTTAAATGCATTAATTAAATGACTAATTGTGTGCAGCAAGAAAGTTTGACACTGACAGATTATTTCTTCGCTAAAGTTACGTTCACCAAAATAATCATATCTCTCAGTATACGTCACGTATTATATAGAGGGTAATTATATTTTTAGAAAGAAACTTTCGGCGATATTGGCACTTTCGTCGATATATGTAGACAAAAATGAATTTTTCGTTAAAAAAATGAAAATGCGTTCGAAATGACGTCATAATTTGAACAGTTTTCAATTTTATAAATACTTTTACAAAAGTTTCAAGTGAAGTAAATCACGAAAATGCGTAGAATTAAGTACTCCACAAAACGCAATCAAACATAAATTCAAAACAGTGGATTTCGGAAATTAAGTCTGTGAAAATGACGTCATTCATGACGCACTCAAAGTCATGTGCATTAAAAACCTCAAACTGCGTGGGCGTTTCGGCTATATGCGCACTGGAGTCATTTTACAAAAAGTTGTGAAATTGCGAGTGCTATTAGTATTTTTTAATGTTCCCAATAAAATAACTAATAAACTGTTGTTCACTTTCAATTATGTAAACTTGGTACAAAAATAAATACTGATCAGAAAAGTATATGAATTATACACTTTTTTGTCAAAAACTCCTTACACGTGTTAAAAACAAATTAACCCTATTAACTTAGATCCTTAACATGATCAATATCGGTTAGTTCGGGGTTCACTTAACTCGAACAAATCCCACTTTGTCTCTAAAATGATTTCATTGCTTATATATTTCGAAAATGACCTCAGTTTCCACTGAACCTCGTGTGTGTCAACTAGCACAATTCATTATTGAGCGCGCGGGTTCAAGTAAAATACTCTCGAATTTATTTACAGTTTAAATGTGTGATAAGGGATAGAGGTCTCAATGTTTTGAGGTAACTTTGAGGCCTAACAATTGAACGAAATGGTTCGGGAAATTTAAGAAAAACTAATTTTCGACCGGAAAAGCCAAAATATTGAAAAGTTTAAAATATTAAAAAGAGGCTTTGTTGTTCAGCATTTCCTAAGGTTAAATTTGAGGGTACTTTCAAAACTTTGAAAATTTTCACATCCGTTTCTGTACTTTTAAAATTTCTCTAGATTTAGAAAAAAACTCAAATTTTATCCAGAAATTTTTTAAGAATACTAGAGTAGATAAATTTTAGATATAAACTTTAGATAAATTTCAAATATAAACGAACCCCAAAAAACTAAATATTAGTGGATAGCTCTTGTCATACTGTTTACGATAAATCTATGTTTTACTGACCTTAAAATACTATTTCGGTAATTATAGAGCTAAATGTGTGCTGATATAGTGTGGAGTGTACAAGCGGGGCCTAACTCAAAACGGCTAATCTTAGACGTTCCGGAATTTTGTTAAGATAAAAAGTTTACATGATTTTTATCAACTTCAAAAAAAGCTGACTCGGCTGACCAGGATACGGAAGTAACGATATTATTTTTACTCATCCTTCGTAACAAATAAAAAAAACTGAATCAGACAAATCGGCAAAAACAGAATTAACGAGAAACGAGTGGCCTTAACCGGATTTTTCAAATATAAAGTGCGCTTGGTAACTTAACGAAGCCGCAGAGTACTACGAGTCGGAAGCAATTTAAGGGTGTCCATCTAACCCTTAAAATCGGGCGAGGTAACTTACGCAAGAAACGTGATTTAACTTCTTATACGGATCAGACCAATTGAGCCGCTCCAAAGCCAGTTTAAATCCTCCAGAACAGATTTGAAATCTTGAAATGTCTAGATTTATTTTCTGAGAATATCAATGAAACTTAATATCGTGCTTCAATGAGAAACTTAATCGTTTAGCGAAAACCCGATTTGTAAAACTGTTTTTTTGAAACAAAGTGGATTTTCTCAATGTGTTTGAATTATAAAAAAAATAATTTTTTAAACAAATAAATCGCGTTCAAAAAGAACTAAGGCAATTTGAGATAAGGAATTTCAGAAGTCAAAAATAAAATAAAAATTTTTTCTGGTTTTTTATTTTTTTTAATTGATTTCACGGTCAAATTTTGGTAACTTCTGTTAGCCTTTTCTAAAAGACGCAAATTTAGAGCGAGCATAAAAATTTCCGAAAAAAAAATCTGCAATATGAGCCAATCAAATCGATACCGATGCTTGACTTTTGAAATTGTGCATTTCAAATTGTTTCAGAGTTGGTACGACTCTCTATCGTCATATGAGTTAAGTTCATTTAGCTTCAAAGTGAACTGAGGCCAAAGCCACGATATTTCGTATAAAATATTTCACCATTTTGCAATCATTGGCATAATTTTGTTTTTTTTTCATAATTATTCTGGATTAAAATTCAGGAGCTACACCTACACGACCTATTGTCCCCGTCCTATAATTTCACCGCCAAAAATTAAAGAGCCAAATCCGATTGCAACGCAACTGGAAGGTTCATAAACTAACCGCATTAAACCACGAACCGAACCATCGAATCAAATGGTCGAGGCGTAACACTCCCATTTGTTATTGCCACTCGATTTTTAAGCTTTTGGCTGAAAAAGTATTTTTATCAAGAAAGGGGGTTAGACCGTTCATGTCATTGCATAATATATCGTAAATCAATGCAAATATCCCCTCTGAAAAGCATTTTTTTTTCAGTAAATGCTTGCTCGACTGGTCAGCTTATTCTGCTAATTGAGATTTTCTACACTCGTGCGGTACTACGTAAAAATTCAGGATTTTATTTATAATTGCAATAATCGACACTGAATTTCCGAACAGTAACTGTTCTGCTGAAGTGTTTTAGTAAACTATTCAATAGTATCACTATTTATTAATGTTTCTCAAAATGTTAGGTTCGTCTATAATTCAATTATTATTTATTTGAGCCGAAAGTTACGTGTAAGTTGTCTGCGGTCAAAACTTTTTTTCTCGGATTATCTCAAAATAACCATGAAAGTTAACAAATTCTAAAAATAGGAAATTATACTGTAGAGTTCACTTTAATTTAATTTTCTATTGTTTAAATTTCAATCAATTAGAGTCGCGCTGGGACGTCAATTTTATGTGTGCAAATTTCACTCATGAACATGCTATCATTTTGAAAAAATTCTTATTTTGGATTTCGAGACAATCCGATTAATAAAGAAGGCCAAAAGTGAACCTTAATTTAGACTTGAAAATGGCTGAGTAAAATTTATTGCACAACATTTTGATCTATTCATAATATTCCTATCTAAGCTAGATTTCAAGTTTTTAAATTCTTGTTTTGGCCATTTAGTTAAAAAATTACAACCATGTTTTGGTAATTTAGTTTGAAAAACGCTTTTTAACCATTGATCAAGGCTCATAAATAAATTACAGCATGTTTGGTTATACAAAAGCTTGAAAATTACACTAGGCTGTCACCGGTCTTTTTGGATCGAAGAAAAATTGACATTTTTAATGGGTTAATTAGTTAAATGTCATTGGCAGAAAAATTGGTTTATGTCAGCAACAAGATGCCGAATGACAAAAATTTGAAAATTTAAACCAAAATCAATCCGAGAATGACCCAGAAGAACGAAATATTTTAAGGGGGTGGCATAAGTCCAGCAGATTGGTACATTTTTTCAGAGCAATATACAGAAACAAAAAAAAATGTGGAAATTTTTTGTATTTTTTATCTTCAATGGTGTTCATTCTTACAAACGTTTACATTTTTATTTTTTTATAAATAACTAACTGGTTAAAAATACAAAAAACACTTTTTCACTGTGCATCATTCCAACTTAACCCAAACTTAAAAATTTTTTTTAAAGACGATATAAATAAACTTCAGACAATTAGTTTCCTAATCACTCTGCACAGTCGAAATTTTTTTAATTATCAAAGTTTTTGTTCAATGAAAAAGAGTAAAAATTGGCAAAAAGTAGAGAAAAACAGCTTTTTTGAGATAAAAATTGACCTTAAATTGGGTTTTGATATTAAAAAATGTCCTGACTATTAACAACAATGGCGCCTATTACACCCACCATTTTATTGAGAATTTTTCACAACCATAAAATTTTAAAGATTCAGTGCCGAATGGCACTTATCGAGTGCAAAGTCAAGTGTTAAAAATTTCATCAACAGTTTTCAAAATGATAATCGGCGCGACCTACCGATTAGTTGACATACGGCGATTTGATAGATGCCAAAACATTTAATATGTGATTCTGCATGATTTTTTATGGAGATTCAAAAAACCACGAATTTAAAATTTTGGACTTGATTTGTGGAAAATTTATAATTTTTCTGAAAAAGTGATAAAAAATGAAAAATTTTATGATTTTTCAAACAGCGGTCAGAACATATGTAGGAATCCAAGAAAAAAGTTAAAAGTTGCTATTTTTTTGGTTTTTACCCACAGATTTCAGTTATTAAAACAAAAAAAATTTTGGACAAAAATTGCGGAAAATTTTCATAATGCTTCGATTTTTTTTCATTTTTACGTTTCAAAGATGCAACCCGAACTATAAAAAAAAGTGTAAAAATATACTCTACTGTATTAATACGAGTTTCAATTAAAAACAGTGCAAATAGGTTCGTTTATAAAATTAATGTTCGTTTGCTTTTGTGCCACTTCCTGGTTCAAATCAAGTCAAAAATAAGCAATGCCATTCTTTGTGAACATAACAATAAATGTTTAAACTTAAAAAAATATTATTTGGTTTTCATGAAAAAAATACTTTTTTCGATTAAGTTCAGAAAAAAAAAGTCCTTTGTTTCCATTAAATGCTGAAAAAGTTCATTAAGTCGAAAATACTTTATGGAAATTAAGTATTATTTTTGGTTATTAAAAAAATATAATACTTAATGATGTTTAAAATACAAAATGATTAATTTCCATTAAGTACTCAGTAGTGAATGACGTATATGTCCAAGAGCGTCTCTTAAAATTTCAAAATGGCGTATATGTCCAAAAAAGCGTCCCTTAAATTTAGAAATGGCGTAGATGTCCAAAGAGCGTTCCTAAAATTTCAAAATAGCGTAGTTGTCCAAAAAGCGTTCCTCAAATTCGAAATGGATAAATCTCCCAAGAGCGGTTCCCAAATTTCTAAATGGCGTATATGTCCAAAGAGCGTTTCGTAAAATTTCCAGATGGCGTATATGTCTCAAGACGCTTTCTAAAACCGAAACATGCCTCTTCAAAGAATAACGTTTCCCACTTCGTGGCGTAGATGTCCTCTAAGCGTTCGATAAGAGTTCGATTCACACTTGTCTACACTTTAAGACCTTCAGTTTATAATAGCCTACGCTTCTTTACATCGATCACATCCCCTTTACCGCTTGTCCCTTATTATAATTCGTTCTTCAAATCGTGTACCTTTCGGCCCCTCAGTTATATGCGCAAAAGCAAAAAACTCTTAATGACCTTTATCAAAATGAACTAAAAAAATTACGTTTGCTTTAATTTGACAACTAAAACGTCAAATATCATGCTTTCTTTTGAGTCAACTTACAAAAAAATCAAAGCATTTTTTTTCGAAATTTTTCTCTTGGATCCTCAAAAAAATCATATTTCGAGTTTGAGGTCGAAATCCCAAAAAGCGTCCGAGTTTACTGTTTGTATTTGTATGAGCTTGATTAGAAAAAAATTGAATAAATTTTTCTAGAAGGAGAATGTTTTTCCAACGGATAATTGCCAAAAAACGGTGGTTTTCCACATTCTAGAAAAATATAGCGGAATTTGAAAATCTGTCCGAGGATAAGTTTGATTAACCACTTTTACAAGTCATGTCAAAGAGGGCGGAATTAATTACATTAAGTACACACAAATGAATAAAGTTCATTAAGAGTTTTTTTCTTTTGCTTTCATTAAATAGTGAAAAAAAATATTTAGTCCAAAAATACCTAATGGAGATTAAGCATTGATTTCAGTTTTTAAGATCATTAAGTCTTCTAAATAAACAGTACTTAAAGATATTTAAGTAGAAAATGATTAACCTCCATTAAGTAGTTACTATATCTCCTATTCACACTTTTGTTAATATCCCGGCCCTGTTTGGAAACGTAGTGTGTTTTTAATTAGTAGGGCCGGGATATTAACAAAAGTGTGAATATCGGATATAATGCGTTCGAAACATAAGCAATTGATTTGGTGCATTTTTATGACATAATAACTGCAGAAAATGTAGGAGCAGGGATACCCTTAAGGCGTACAATAATCTTGGGTACTTTTCTAGTTGAAAATACGTCCATTTTGACCACCTGGAAGTTACAATTTGAATTGTCATAAACCANGTGAAACTTGTCAATTTCATAAAGGTCTGAGTCAAAATGTTTACACAAGTCATATACTTTTATTCGCAGTAAAAATTCTTGTATGAAAAGTCGACCCTACTTATACATGTGTATGACATTACGTATGTATAACATTATTAATAATCAATGATTAATGACCATTAAAAATATTCATTCACTAAATTAGGTTCTAGTGTTGTCAAGTGATGATCTTAGAAAAAAATAAAATTGAGAATTTTCCACTTATTCAAGATCCCATCAGCGTCCTTGAAGGGCGTAGTTTCTCAATATAAATTACTTTCGTCAATGAGCAGTGCAAGAGCGCTATCCTGAGGGTTAATTATTTGGAGAATTTTTATGAAGCATTGCTTCAAAAGCAATAGAACAAATAGAAAAAAAATTAACTCCCACTTTTCAGAACATGTGGGCTGTGATGACGTTTAAATTGGAAAAAAATAATTCGGAAATGCGTCGCCGGCGTGGAACTCAAGCATTAGATAATAAAAATCCAAGTTGTGGTCTTCGAAAAATGATTATTGACTTCGACGACCCTTACTATCAAGGACTTAGTGATGTGATTAGACAACAAGAAAATATGATTATTATTATTGTGCAGGTAAATACCGTAAAAAATAACGATGAAAATTGGAGCGTTACGATTAATATCGAACAATCGCATTATTGATGCGGCTCGCAAGATCTCTCAGTACCATGAGAAAAACTCCGCATAGTATTTTTGGCTTGGTCCTTTTAAGGGTGTGGGTGTCGTTGATTAGTCTGTTCTTTGAGTTTTTTACGCGGTTTCTTGCTTTGAGTAAGGTGGACCATAACAATTAACTAAACTTGAAGACAAAGATCATTTCAACACTAATTAAATTATACAGTCCAATCTTTGCCTACACAACAAGGTTGAATAAGCCTTGCACAAAAAATAAAAAGCTATCTTCTCCTACGATTTTCAACTTTTTCTTTCTTTTTGTGTTAGACTCAAGAGAAGCAATATCAACAATAACCTAGAGTCGGTTTTCGAAAAAATTTTGACGAAAAAAAGGAAAAATTTCAACAAAAATTGAACGAATAAAAATTTGTTTGTCAAAACTAAAATTATGAAAAATGCTCTAGTTAATTGTTGGTATTGCTGTTTAGGAGTTGCACATAAAAAATTAGATAAAATTGATGTAAATTATAGAGGAAGATAGCTTTTTAGTGTTTTTGGAGTTTATCAAGGTTTTTGTGTGGGCGTAGGTCGATTGTATGATATTACAATAATGTTGAAATTAGCTTGCAGACTGGTTTTTTAAGTTGAGAAAGTTTTTTCGATGCAACCTCTGCTTATTTATCAAGAAACTACCTCCACAAACTTCTAAAAACCGCCTAATCAACGACACCCACTCCCTTAATTTGTTTTCAAAGTAAATGCATGACTTTCAAAAAACAAAATTTCTTCATTTTTTCTCTTTTTATAAATATACGGAAAATTGCCGAAAACAATATCGTTTTTTGCTAAAAAAGTATTTTGTTAAGAATTACATGAAAATATTGTGAAAAATGGGATTGTCAAATAATATTTTTGTGAATAAATCATTCTTGTCATTAAATTTCTGTCAAATATTCGTCAAAGTATCTAGATGAACGTTAAACATTTAAAAATGAAGCCACCATTCTTGACATGTCACATGAAGCTACAGTATAAGTAAGCAACCTCGATATTTTTGAAAAAAACAAACACTTTCAAAGTTCATTAGCAGTGGGTCCGACGTAAGGTTAACCTACCTAACATGCCTATCTAAGCTGATTTCCGATTCCTTAAAAGGAGAGTAGCCCTAACTTTTATGTAAAACTCCTGCAAGACAGTGCATGCTAAAATGATATATTTCTGAAATTACTGAAATACAGTATTTTTTCATTACATACAGTGGGTTTTCATCACTTACAGGTCTTGCTGAAATGTGTGCTTTAACAAGTCAGGGGTGCTCAAAAATGTGTGCGTTAAGTAGTCATGTGTGCTTTAACTAGTCACCCAGTGTAATTTAAGCACTATATTCTAAGATATAATTGTTGTCAATTAAAAATTTAGTCTCAAGAAAACAAGGTTTCAAAATTTGATATTTTGTATGAAAATAAAACTTCGAATATCCTTTTTTTTAACCAAAGTGAATCTTGAAAATGAGGGTGATTTCTATAGCGCGTGTTCGAATCCCATGATGTTGTCATCGTGATCGTCTTAGTGATTGCCTTAGTGATTACGCACCCAATCAACTTTGGTGCTCCCATAGCAAGCACCCTGCTATTATCATACAAATACAATCACTAAGACAACATAAGTGGGATTCAAACACGCGCTGTAGTGATTACCCTCATTTTCAAGATCCACTTTGGTTGGAAAAAAGATATGGTGTTTTTGTCTTTATTAGTATCTTTGTAATTGTCAAATATAATTTATTATTTATACGGCAAAACTTATTCACTTTCATAATATCAAGTAGAAAAGTTTATCAATTTATTAACAAAGAGAAATTGAGTCCGACCGTATGCTCTCTTTAAGAGATACTGTGGTCGAAGCAAAACGCTCAATTTGGTCAATCAATCTTAATTAAATCTACTTTTCGATTAGTGAATACTGATTAAATTTAACATTCAGGAGTCTCGACTTTTCATACAAGAATTTTTACTGCGAATAAAAGTATATGACTTGTGTAAACATTTTGACTCAGACCTTTATGAAATTGACAAGTTTCACTCATAGTATGAGTCTTATACATCAACTAACTATTTATGAAAACCCCCTGTAATGGAAACCCATTACCATATAATGAAAACCCATAACCCTTTAATGTAAAGCGAAATTTTGACATGACTTGTAAAAGTGGTTAATCAAACTTATCCTCGGACAGATTTTCAAATTCCGCTATATTTTTTCTAGAATGTGGAAAAACCACCGTTTTTGGCAATTATCCGTTGGAAAAACATTCTCCTTCTAGAAAAATTTATTCAATTTTTTTCTAATCAAGCTCATACAAATACAAACAGTAAACTCGGACGCTTTTTGGGATTTCGACCTCAAACTCGAAATATGATTTTTTTGAGGATCCAAGAGAAAAATTTCGAAAAAAAAGTGCTTTGATTTTTTTGTAAGTTGACTCAAAAGAAAGCCATGATATTTGACGTTTTAGTTGTCAAATTAAAGCAAACGTAATTTTTTTAGTTCATTTTGAAAAAAATACTTTGAAAAAAATACTTAGAAAAAAATCGAAAAAACGCTCTTTTTCATCAGCCGGGCCATTCCAGAGCATTTGTAATACCCCTGAGGCCTCATAAAACTAGCGACCAGTACCCCTTTAAGTTTCAAGGAGTAGCTGAAACGTTCGGACCGATATATTTTAGTTAGGTAGTTGTTTTTTTAGACGCGACAGATTTGTTTTTTACCATTTTGTCATTATGAAAAATCGTAAGAAAACTTGATTTCTTTTTGGCATTTTGTTTTTCAGCATTAGTCTTAGAATTTCTATTAGTTGTATATACCCACATTGGTCCCTTTCCGTTATTTGAATCTCGAATTTTCACGATTTTGAATAAAAATTTTAAAATTAAAAAAAAATTTGGCCTAAAGCTTTTTTGTTTCCATGATTCAAAAAACCGTTCTGTGATTCTCATTTACGGTTCGTTGTAGTGAAGTCAAATCGTCGCGCTTCTAAAAAAAAAACTACCCTTAGGAGATTTTGCTTGGAGAAATAATTATTAAAATAAAAACGGTATAACGCAAATACACGTGATCAAATTGATCATTGTAGATGTGGATCATTCTCGTTGGTTTATGAAACGCTTATACAAGTACAGACATCGCTCTCTAACTGGCACAAATTCCGACCTCAAAAAGTATAAAGACATTTAGAGACTTTGTACCAGGGATCGGCAAAACTGGATTGGATCGTATTGGAATTATTGGATCGGATTGGATCGGATTGGATCGTATCGTTTTTTCCAATACAATCCGATCCAATATGTTTAAAATTTAGGGGCAGTCGATCCGATCCGATATGATTAAAATTGAGGGGCAGTCGATCCGATCCAATATGATTAAAATTAAGGGGTCAGTCGATCCGATCCAATCCAGTTGAAATTTCACCCCCTTCGATACGATCCGATCCAATCTAGTTTTTATTTCACCCCTCCTCGATCCGATCCGATCCAATACGATTTTTTTTCTTCATGCCGATCNGAGAGAGAGAAGAACAAACAGATAAAATTTATTTAAAAAAAACCTTCATACCAAGTTTTTTTTGAAAAAAAACCAAATGAGTATTTTGGACGGAAATCAATTTTTTTTTGCCGCTCATTTGTAAAAAAGGGCCAATTTTTGTTTAAGAAAAGTAGAACTCAAAACTTATTTTTTCAAAAATCAGGATATTATAATTTGTTTTGTCAAGACAATTTTGGGGAAAATTCATTGGGTGGTAATTTTCAAAAGGTCTTAACCTGAACTGGAAATACTTTTTTTCCGAGTTTTGAAAAATCATCAAGCGATTTAAAAAAAAAGAGAAAAAAAATTGTCTTTTTTTGGGCAAAAAAAAAAATACGAAATTTGTAAACTTTTTGTTATTATTTCGACGTACTAAAGGTTTAATCAGGTGGGTCAATACCGGAAATTTTGAAAGGGTTTTTGTGCAAACTGTACAACATATGTTATACAATTTACATCTAAGTTAATTACATTGTAAAACTTTCGGCTTTTTTTCTCTATTTCAAAAATAAGAAAGAAAAAAGTATTTATATCTTATTCGATGAGAGCCAAAATTAATAACTCCTTTTGTTTGAAGTTTTTGGGAAAAAAAAACCGTAGGTTGATTGTTGTCTTTGAATAACGCTACCAGGGCAAAAATTCGGTTATCAAAAGAAGCTAAAAATCAGATCTTTAGATAAAAATATTTGTTTGATTATAATTTTTTGATTGCAAAATCGGCCCAATCCGGTAAACTCCTTTTCATTTAACTCAAATACTGCAGGTAGAAAATTTGATTCTATTTGAATCGCAATTGAAAACTAAGTAAAATAGAGTTGGTACGAGTCAATTTGAAAAAAAAATATAATTTTTTTTTTTTTCGAATTTTATGCCTGAACTAACTTGAGCGCTCTAAAAAAAAATGAGCAGATAGATCAAAAATCTTTCGAATTAAAGTGTTTTCTGAAACGGCAATTAAATCTAATACATAGGAAAATCAAAAAGATATACATAACATGGTCGCGAATGTTTTTTTGGCAAGATGTGCCAAATTTGCGACTTTTCGAAATTTCTAGAGTTTGAAAGTTTTTTTTTCAAAATCTTTCAAAAGAAATAGCGACATAAATAGAGTGATTTTTTGAGAAATTTCATTTTCTTACCAAATAAATCGAGTTAGTCCAAGGGAGGTAATTTGAATTTTGTGAAAACTCCTTTTTTAATCGTTAGTAAGATGAGTTCATAAAATTCGGGAGATTAAAACGTGTCATTCAACCAAGCTGAAGATTACGGTGGTTTTATATCAGTTACAAGTCCGCTGCCGATGTGATCGTGTTGTCTCTAGCGCGCGCCTACGATAAACAACCCTTTTATACCTGTGGGTACCCCTTAAGGTATGGTGCGTTCCAATTTGACATATTATCGATTAAAATATTAGCCGAACAGGGCCTCGAGGATATAATTCAGATAACCCAGTTGTAAACTAGCCCTTCAACTTTGCGAAAAAAATTTGCCAAAAACTTTTTGTAATGACCACAACCCTTCACAACTAAGCGGCACAAGAGCACTAACGCCAAAACGGAAAATCTATCTCCCCATAGGTTTTATTTCAAAATAAACTCAAATTTAACATAACCTGTATTTAGTATACAAAACTTTGTTGGTAAGCTTTGTCAATAAGTGCTTATATTGATCTCGAATACGTACTGTAAAAAGGACGGTCAAAAACCGTTTTTTGGACTTTTGAATCGGAAATCTATCTCCTCCTAGGTTTAAATTTCAAAATTTACTCAAATTTTTGCAAAGCAGCTCTAAACAAAACAAAAACTTTCCTTGGGGGCTTTTGTCAAATTTGCGACCAAAACAAAAAAATGAATTTTCAAGGTCACGTGAAAAACTTTCCGGAAAAAAAACTGGTCTTCGATTTTCGAAAAGTAGCTCAAAAAAAGCTGAGGAAACACTGAGAGAAAGTTTGGCTTACGTCACCCGATATTTTGAAGTTTAGGGTCAAATTGACCATACGTTATTTTTGAACGATAATTTTTGAGAAAATACTGAAAAAAATCGAAAAAACTGCAAAAATTATTCCGAAATTTTTTTTGTTCTTTATTGTTGTTTGTGCTTTTAAAACGCAAACATTGAATTGGTGCATTTTTATGACATAATAACCCGGCAGAAAATGTTAGGCAACCACCGCATACCCTTCAAGGAGGTCGGGGCACGATAATTTGAGATTTCGTCAGAAAAACTTTTTTGAATTGCCCCAGATTTTGTAGAGAATTTTCCACTGAGTTTTTTAAAAGCCTGAGGATTTTTCTGAATTTTGATTTTTTTCAAAAAAAAAGTAAGTTTGAATTTTGAGAAATTTGAAGTGAAAGGTACCAATTTCGATCTAGAATTTAGTGTCACCTTTCAAAATTGCGAATGTAGACCCTTAACTCGAAATACGCAAAAAAACGTTAAAACTTCAAATTTTTAATTTTTTAATTTCAAAAAAAAGTTCCGATTTCAACAAAAACTAGAAATTCACAGTCGTGTGTTCCTGAGACTATTGGAAGAGAAAGAAACAAAGAAAAGGCTTCCATTTGAACCTTAATTCCACTTGTGCGGTGATTTGATGTACAAATGGAAAATTTTCTCATATATAGTTAAGGAGGAGTAGGCGTTTGCGCGAGGCTCCCAATAAGCGTTGTGACCACTAGAGGCAGAAATTTTGACAAAAACTTCCATTGGTGATGAGTATTATATCTACTTCTAAATTGGCAAATACAATAAAAAGTGATGAGATTTGAATGAGACGTAGCTTTTAGTGCTTTAGGACGCCTACTAAAAACCATTTTTCTGAAGCGTCAGGTTGAGCTCATTCAGATCTCTGAATAGTACTGCAACATTCCTTAACAAGTTGTACACTATTTGAAAAAAAAAAATTAAAAAATTAATTTTTCTGAAAAGCCCAGGTTTCTCAGAAACTTCACTTGAAAAATTGTAAAAAAGAGCCAATAGCGCGCCCACTCCTTAAGCTACTACGTATGATGTGTTATACAGTAATAGACTTACATATACTTGGTACATAACTTATTCCTGTAACAAACTTTCATCTTTTTGATTCGAATTAAACTGCAAAATAATGGCAATTAAATCTTCATAAAGTTTATGATCGACAAGTAAGGGATTGTGGCTATAACTTATAGTCTCATAAGTGGTCGAAGCAGGGATCGGCAGAAAGAAAAAAAATCGTATTGGATCGATCGGATCGAGGAGGGGTGAATAAAAACTAGATTGATCGGAGATCGTATCCACTTTTATGGCTCTATGAGTCTAGGGGTTAAGAAATATCTTGAAAATATTTTTTAAAACAACGCAATAGCTTTTATGAGGACACAAACGAGTTTACTGTCCTTATATAATATTTGATCATGGAAATCACTATTTTATTCTAAAATTCGGTTTCTGCTCAGTTTTAACATTTTCAGAATGATCACTGTACTGGTAAATTAACTGAGTAAATTTTAAGATTCCAAACGCTTATTTTTTTTTCTGCAATATTTTTTTTCTTTTTAAGGGTATCCCGGCTCCTACATTTTTTGTAGTTATTATGTCACAAAAATGCACCAAATCAATTGTTTATGTTTTGAGCGCATAAAACAACCCAAATAACAACAAAACATTTCTCGAAAATTTTGCGTTTTTTTGATTTTTTTCTAAGTATTTTTCTCAAAATTATTATCAAAAATAACGTTTGTGTCAATTTGACCACTCAAATTTCAAAATATCGGGTTGACCCGTCATGACGTGAGCTAACTTTCGCTTCAGTGTTTTTTCAGCTTTCTTTTGAGCCTTTTTTTCAAAAAAATCGAAGCACCTTTTTTTGGAAATTTTTTCACGTGACCTTAAAAAATTCATATCTTTTGTTTGGGGTCGAAATTCAACAAAAACGCTTGTATACAGTTTCTGTTTGTTAAGAGCTAGCTTTTTGCATAAATATGAGTAAATTTTGAAATTTAACCTAGGAGGAGATAGATTTTCCGATGAAAAAAGTCCAAAAACCGGTATTTTGGACAGGTTTTTCACATTTTCTATAATAAATATAGCACTTATTAACAAAAGCGCTAATACAAAGTTTTTTGATTAATTTTAAAGGTCTGAAAACGGTAAAACTGACGCAACTTTTTTCTTCATCGGCCAAACTCCCCCTGAGTCTGTGATCGAAACAGCTTATACGAACTATCAGTTTGTATGTTCTTGCAAATCTGATTATATCGGGCGTTGTTTAAGACCTTTGAATCACAGAATCAAAGAACACTTTGGATACAAATCGGAAGGAAATAATATTTTTTGCATATTAATTCTTGCCCTAGTTTCAAATCTCAACAACGTGAAATACTCAGGTATAATAAATCTAGCCAGGTAGGTGTTGGCAATGGGCAGCACCATTATGTCACACTAGGGCAGCACACGAGTTTTCAGCCAAAATTGTTCTCCATGGCCCTCGCTGTTGCCTATTGGCATCATTTCAGCCCAATTTTAGCATCAAATTGGCTCAGAGGCGGCGGACATTGGCCTCACTGTTCTTCATTGCCAACACTTACTGTATTATACTTTTAAACAAGAGCTAAAGCCATAAAAATGAATTGCGAAAATTTTCTGAAAGCCTTGCAGACTCAATTTGCAGGCTTAAGGGGGTTGTGGGTGTAGAATGTTGGAATTGCTGGAGAAAAAAGCCCTCTCCTCCAGCTGGACTGGAAAGGTTGATAACGGGCAGACAAAAATAAATGAGAAGAAAAATACGGGAGANATATCCTGTTTTGAAAAAAATTTTGAGTCACTTCTAAAATTGGCCCTAAATGAGCGCAAAATATTCCGTCAAAATATCATTTTTTTTCAAAAAACTTGTAATTGAAGTTTTTTTTAAATAAATTTTTATCTGGTTTTTTCCTCTGACACTAATATCTAGTATTTAAAAATGATGAACGTTTTTCACACACGTTTTTTTCGGATATCGAAAACTATAATATTTGGAGAAAAATAAGATAATAAAATAATTTTCATTTTTTATGCAGTTTGGGCTTTTATAAATATAAACACATTGACCACTTTCAAAAAGTGTACTTCAAAAAGTACAAGTTAAAGAGTTTGAACGAGTTAGGGGGTATAGAAAGCGATGACTGTTTGTGAATTCATTGGTGATCTTGAATTTGACTTAAATACTTAGTACTGCAGCATGCTGTCAGTAGCTGTTCAGCCCACATGTAATCGATAAAAAGTTGGAAGTTCAAAATATGGGTGGTCAAAATGGGCATGTCCAGTATCAGTAAGGACCACATAATTAGATTTTTAGCTTGCACAGCATTTAATCGTATATTATACGACCTTAATCTTAAATTAGACTGTAAGCGTGCAAATATAAATAAATAATTCAATAATTTTTTGATTACAGTTGGCCAACTATTACTTAATTAATAACAAAAAAATCTTTTTACTCATTACATACAAATTTATAATCACTTTAACGCTTTCGTTTTTGAAATTTTTACTGTCATCTCTTATTTTGATATTATTGTTAAAATCATATCGGGAAATAATGACCAAAAGTAATGTGACGGAATACCGTATCTCGATAAAGACAAAATTGGTGTTTTCGCGCCTGTCTGATCATTGTCGAGTAATAAAACTAAATCTGTTTTCGTTGACAAAAATAGTTTTTTTAATTTTACAAAATTCAAAAATGAGATCGTGTCAAATAGTCAATCAAATTTGAAATTGAGAATCCATTTTCGATAAAAATAGAAAAAAATTGGACAACGCCAAAAATTGCGACTTCGATATCACCAAAAATGAAAACTCAAAAAAAATTGTTCAAAATATAAATTCAAAAACTGTCGATCAATTTTTTCTTAAGAATAATGAAAATCGAAAACCTCAAAAAAGTTCAACCCGGCTTTTATGCCAAATGTTTTTCGAAGAACAGGTATCGCTCACAGCGACCATTTTTTTTCAAATGGTCGATTTGACAAACTATGTCTCGAATCTGGGGGAAGAGTTTAGATTCAGTATGAGCTTAGAATCCCGACTAAATTTAAAATAAATTTTCATAAAATAGGTCGGTTTAACCTAAAATAAAGCCAGTTTTACTAGGTTTGGGCGTCGTTGAAAATGGTGTAGAAAAAGGAGAAAGATCGACGCCGAAAATAACTACAATTTGGTCTGGTGGAGCTGTGAAAGAATCCAACCGTATCTCGATAGAGACAAACTTGGTGTTTTTGCGCCTGCCTAATCACTGTCGAGCAACAAAACTAAATCTGTTTTGTTGCTCATTATTATTCTTATGTTTCGAGAGAATCATGTAATACTAAATATATAATACTAAATACTTAAATATTAATATTCTCTCTTAGAAAAAGTGATTCTGCAGAACTTTTGTGTTTTGTAACTTCAAGGGTTTAATTTTTCAATACGAGTAAAATTTTTTAAAGATTTAATTGAATTTTTAACAAGGCACAGGTATTTCTTCCTACCTTGTACAGTAGATTACCAAAAAATGATCTATTTTTCAATCAAGATATCACAAACCATAAGTCAATTATGACCACGACGGGCGGAAAACTATATACTTATGTTTGCCTCTAGCGCCATATGTGGACATAATTCACTCGTGATATGTTAAGTAGAAACACAAGTACAAGGAATCTTTTCCGCTATTTTCAGTTGCTCTTTAAATTTTAAGTATCTACTGTAGTAGATGAGATAAAAGTCTACTCAATTAAAAATATACTTTATCTCTAGTTAACATGTATTAAGTTCTGTTTGGAAATAAAAGTTGAAGCAATTAGGAAGTGCTCGCAGATTTACATCAATATACACCTACTTCCTCTTTTTACGAGCTTGTCTACAACCCTCTAAAAGTCTTAACCGCGCGCGGCCGCGAAATCGAAGAATTAATAACTGATAATAACTCACACGAATATTGAAATATCTATATGATTTGTGAGTGATAGATAAAGAAATTTGTTTTTTTCCTTCTTTAATTCTTTGCGTTAACCAGTCGCTTCGCTCCTTATCTTTGAAAATATCGGCAACAAAAGGACGATCTTTTGGTAATTTTTCATTCAGCTAAATAAATATTTGATAATAAGGAAAATTTCGAACAAATCTCTGAATTTTCAGACGACGCTTAATAATGATAAAAATTCAAAAAAATACAATATGAATGTAATTGATATCCTTTTGCTAACCAATGTGCCTCTCAGTAGAAAGTACACCGTTCACACTTCGGCTTTCGGAAACGACTCGGGTCACTTTTTCTTTTTTGTTCAAAAAACATTCCGATCAATTATTTTAGATTTTTCTGAATATTTTTGGTCATTTTGAGCTATCTCAGTATTCAATCAGACCAGTCGTTTAGAAAAGCCGACATGTAAACCTATTCACTACTGGAGGCACTTTTTTTGGGTAAAGGATATAAAAAGTTTCACAAAATTCTAGTGATTTAGAATTGGTGTCATTTGAACTTTTCAGAAAATCACCATGAACTTCCTCATAAGTAATTTAGTTAGCATTATAGAGCGTTTAGCAAAAGCAAATACATTATAATTATTTTATTAACTCTTAGAAACTAGCCCAAAAATATTTATAGAATTTTACTGAATTGATATGAATTATTTTTTCTCTGGGATTTGAGTAAAGAGTTAATAGAAAAACCATAATGGATATAAAAGCGATAGACCTTACCTCTAATTCAACCTGAACAGATCGTTTGATAGCAAATTTCTTTACAAGTCTATTCAAATAGAATTATTTTGAACGATAAATAATAGTCTCATGGTAGGTGTCGCAAGAGATCAGTATTTCCAAAAAAATTAAATGCCTCAAAAATTTCCCATGTTTTGCTATGCAAAATACTGAAAAATCAACTACATATTATATGGAACATATATATATGTCAACTAAGTTGTTCTCGTGCAAAATAACAGCTATGGTTTCCCCTGATAATAACAGGTGAATTGGATTTAATTTATTGAATCTTGTATTGACATTATGAAGCCGACAAATCGAAATTCAGCTTATCAAATAAAGTTTTCAAAATTAGTTGATTTTTAATTAACTTTTTAAATTTTCGACTCGGCTCGACTCTGAAATTTGATCTCTGGGTTGCCAGATGTTCCAGATAACATTTTTTTGAACTTCCTACCATAATACTTTTTTCGATATTGAAATAATGCTTTATTTTGAAGACAATTGTACAAGAATTATAAATATTATCAACAAGCTAGAATTAGTCTGTTATAATATTCTTAAAAACTCGAAAATCATTTTCTGATAAAAAGAAAATTGAGAAGGAAAATGGTTACCGTAGTTCTTACTCGAAAGCAGCGGAGCAAAAATTTTTTGTTCGATTTATGACTCAATAACTTTGAATCGAATTAAACAAAGACCACCAATGTCGACTAAAAAAATAATCGCCGTTTTTCTTGTAGACCACCAAACTCCACAAGAAAAACGCCGATTATTTTTTTAGTCGACATTGGTGGTCTATGTTGAGTGGGATTCAAAGTTTTAATAATAATTGCAGTATAATTATGATGAATTGATTTTGTCAGCAAAAAGTGCTCTGCTAAGATATAAAGGATCTTCAATAGTCTTTTTACACGCACGAAAAGAAAAATAGTAGTTTTTTATTCGTATTTCAAATTCAATTTGAAGGAAATTATTATATATTTGTTATACTAATGTTTAATACTAGGAGCAACTGTCCGAAAAGCGCGCATTTTCAAAAATAATTATCATGGGCAATTTTCGTGCCTTATGGTCCGAAATGTTTTTTTAATAAGGCAATTGAGAGTTTGCAAACTGTGAACAAAAACGCGTACAACTGGCAGCGAAACTGCCGAAAACAAAGAAAAATCAGATAGTCAGCAGCGACAAGTGAGCATCAAATTTGAAAATGTTTACAAAAACCCAATGACTTTTTTCTTAAGCCTCGCGTGCCATTTTTTCCGCAATTTTAATTTTCGGGACTAAAATATATGTTTTCCCGAATTTGTGCAAGAAAAAAGACTTGATACTGCTTGAAGGTTGTTGTAGCAATGACCAAAAGCTTTATCCATGAATTCTTGCCGAAAATGTTAGAACTTTAATCCTGCAGAGTTTTTTCATCGTGTTTTTACTCTAATCAAAAATGGCGGAAAAATCTGCATAATTCGAAGAATTAATTTAATTGACAAGATTTCATAAAAGATATTCATATTGGCATAAATAATAAATAAATGAGTTTTAATTTTAAATACCTGAAAGTTCATAGGTATACAGTCTTGGCACTGAAGTTCTAGGATTAAGTTCAATGTTTTTTCTTTTTGACTACTATACTTTGTACTATAATTCGCTTTAATTCTAAATTGAGATTTTATCAATTCAACTTCATCAGCAACCGGAAGTTTCATTACAATTTCACCATTCTTAAACGCCCATCTATCACGTCCTGAAAATATATATTTAAGGAAAAAAAATAACCAAGATCACCGATTTTCAACTATTTTTAGATTTTCCCGGACGTACGAAACAAGTTAATAAGCAATTAAATATGTCAGGAAAACCACCCAATTAACTTGTGCTCTTAATTGTAAGTATTTGAGCAGCCCGACCAGAAATTAAATGATAAATCCAAAAATGACATTTATGATTTTAAAATGTTTGCCCCCGAATTTTAAAATAATCAGTGCAAACAAGTTTTTATTTGTCCCCAAGAAATTAACAAAACTTATATTTGTTAACTATTCAGAGGCAGTCCAAGTTGGAAATTTCAATTGAACGGTTTTAATTCTCTTCTATAATATTCACTTTTCGAAGCATAAAGTCCGAAATTTTGGAAAGGGTCAGACATTTAATATTATGGGAATAAAAATTAGATTAACCCTCTGAGGCACAGAGCCATAAAAGTGGCTTCCATTTTTATCAAAAGACCGGAAATGACAAAAATAATTGAAATAGAAGGTCAAGGTTCAAATTGCCCATAGAGTTTGCGATTAATTTTTTAAAATTAAATTATATTTTCATGAATCGTTCGAAAAATATTTTATTCTACTTTTATTCTTGTTTTTTTGCAAAAATTTTTAAAACATCTGGTAATTAGAGACCAGAAACTGGATGTTATTTTTAAGGAAGTCACTTTTAAGGAACTTGATAACTAATAATTTACAGTCATTTTTTTGTTCTGAGGTCTTTGACTAATTTTTTATTTTTTTGCCAGTAAATTCTTTAAAAATCATAAATTTTAAAATACTCCAGCATTTCAAAATAATTTACTTTTCCACAGCGGAAATAAAGTTCTGAACATTTTAATTGCCTTAAAATAAATATATCAAAATTAAAGTCTTTCCTTAATTTCAATGACTTGACAACAATTTAGTCGCTAACACTTTAACTTTTTCCCATAATACAGCAGGGTCCGGCGTATATGTGAAGGCGTATAGGTGAAACCTACGCAAAAACCTACGT
>SCLH01063370.1:0-35177 GCA_004367855.1 Oikopleura vanhoeffeni
TCCGCTAGGAAGAATTATTTCGGAACTGGACATACAATGAAATGTGAGATTAGCCAGTTTTTAGAAGGTTTGTGCATGCCATAACGTGAATAAAAATTTATTGTTATTGGGCAGAAATTTTTCTTAGGAAGTGAAATATCTAAATTTTCAACTTCATAGTCTCATGAAAAATTTAGTTATTATAAAACTGAATTAACCAATCAAACATTGTCCACAGTTTACTTCATCACCATATTACTCGAAAAAATTAAAAAAAATGCCATTATCTGCTATTATAGGGAAATAACATTTTTCATCAAAATCATGATTTTTTAATCAAAATTTTTGACTATTTTAAATTTACTTTGATTTATGAAATATAAATCAAACGGACAAAACTATGCGTAGGCCAGATACTTGTGCATGTTTCGACAGAGATAAAATTGTAGAGCACACTGTGACCGTGTATCACGTGTCATGGTACACCTTGCTTTTCTACACTAGTTTTTCTAGAACTCAAAATAAAATCTAGAATATTAATAGTCGAATGCAAAAAATATGACCTTAACTTCCTTATGCAGACAAATTAAAATTCCAACTGCCTTAAGCTTTCTGTGAACAACATTCAAATTAAGCCACAATTGTGGCTCTGTGCCTGGCAGAACTTTTTTAAATGCTCACAAGGGTTAAAGTTTTATAAATAATTGAAATAAAATTCACCTCGAAGTCTATTTTCTCACTTTTTCCATTTTGAGTTTAAATCATCAATATTTAAAGAAGTTGTTTAAAAATTGCCCTGCTGGTAATAATCGTTTCCAACCTTCGATTTCAAATGTTGTTCCTAAAACCAATCTTTTCAATAACCGTTTCCCAAACAAGCAAATTGTTTTCAATGAAGTTTCCTCCACCTTAAGATTTGAAAGACCTGAAAACTTCGGGGTTAACACAGGAAACAAAGATTTTCAAGAAATTGGCTAACAAAATTCTCCAGTTTTTTTTTATTTCTTCTATGAGATGATCGCACATTGATCTTTTGAAGCGTCTTTGGAAATAAATTCTAAAATATCAACAATTTCGAAAGCAGATAAAAGTGCAAAAGAGTGGCATAAATTACTATCTTTTGAGCATGGAAATCAGTGTATTCTCAGTATAATCTGATGAGAAGTTACAAGGTCGCCAAGGTTGTCAGAGTCAGCCATGTCCACAGAAGCTTGTGTAAATCATCAATACTAACCTGTAAATCGAGTTTGAATTCATTAATAGAAATTATACTTTGAAAGATTTTTTTCTTCAGTATTTTGGTGTCCACATTTGGTCGGTTATCAGGTTCGATCTGAATTTAATTTATTGGGGTGTGGGACTCTGATTTTATAAGGCCTAACGGGCAATACAAATGTTTCAAATTATTTGGTGGTTAAAAAAGGTACTGACGACCAAATCATCATCAAAAATTTTCGAAATTTTTGCATTTTTCGGTTTTTTCAAAAAAATGAGCAATTTTGGAAATTTATCCTCGAAGATATAATGTAAAGTCCTATGTTGTCCAAAAACGTCGGTAATTAGCTGTTCTAGAATTGCTTAGTCGTTGTTTTGAGAAAAGCCGCGTTCTAGATATCAGCATGCGTTCTTTAAATGTCAGGTGAAAACTAAAGCTAATTTCGAAATACGGTCTCGGAGGAGATAAATTTTGATGTCAATAAAAGGTCTTCTTGTAACGATAATGCAACTATTGGTGTCATCCTCAAAAATAATCTGTGATCTACAATTTCGCAAGATCAAGAATTTATCTACAAATAAGTATTTTCGAATTTCTCAAAACCTATTAGTTTTCAAGATATATCACCGAGAATATGTCAAATTAGAGTCCCACACCCCCTTAAGTTAACAGAAAATAGTTTAATCTTTAAATTAGTTTTTAATACTGGTCTAAACAGAGTTAAAAGATTAAACAAATTTAAAAGGTTTTTGATTTTTCATCGAAAAAAAAAAATTGTAAATTGTCGAGAATTCGTTTCTATAATCAATTTGATAGTTTATCTTATCACAAACTAAAGTATTTTAGTACCTGTAAAAGATCAGCAATAATTTTCTGTAATTTTGTTCCATGAATTTTTTCAGCCTTTAATTCGGACTCTGTTTTCGGACTGGCTAATAAAGACCAGGCTACATTCCAATCAAACAAAATTAGAATTGCTAATTTACCCAAAGCATAAAGATCGGATTTTTGGTGAACTTTTCCGATCATTTGTTCCGGACTTCCAAACCCAGGCGTACCAGCATTTTTTGAGCATGTTTTCAAATCACCAGAAAGTCCGAAATCTGCTAAAACCAAATTTTTAAGATGTTTAGAATTCCATAACGGAAAATTCCCATGAGTATTTGAGCTAATATTTTTCAAAATTATTTTTTTCAGAGCAGATCCAATTGATTTATCATAATTTAGTAAAATATTTGAAGGTTTTATATCCAAATGAATAAATTTTTCTTTTTGCATTTCTTCAACAGCTTGTCCGATTCGTAATAAAAGTTCTAGTCGATCTGTTAAAGCTAGTTTTGAATTATTTTGAAATTTTTTGAGATAATTCCATAAATTGTCATCATATTTGATTTGAACTAAAATAAAAAAATTACGATTACAGTTCTTGACTCTTTAAAAGTAGTCCCCTAAAAGTAACGACTATGTGACGATTGGTGTAGTCATCAAAATTTCAGTTTGACTTTTGATTTCACAAGATTAAGACTAGGTCTACAAATTGGATTTTTGGAATTATTGCTCAAGGTTCAGATTTTCCTAAAATAGCTCTGCAAAATTGCAAAGCAGACATGACTACCCCCTTAAAACGACAGCTTTTCGAGAAAAAAATTTTGTCTCCTTAAAAGCGCCTTTAATCCCCACTGAGCCCTTAAAGCGACAGATTTTGAATAATAAAAGTGCCCTTTAAGGGGTCAGGGACTGTAAGAAATATTAAAATTGATAATTTACCTGTTCCGATAAAAATATTTTTTTCTTCGTTACAGATATAAATTTCCAAATTTTTAATAATAAAATCTGAGTTTATTTTTGATGAAGCATATTCTGGTGGCTTTCTTTCGTCGGATACTTTTTGTGGATTAAAATGGTAGGTGATATCACAAGATTTTGTTTTTAAAGTATATTTCGTACAAGTTGGTTTCCCGATCATTTTCTCATTATTTTTATCAAAACCGTCGTCACCTTTTTTTAAATTATATTTATAATTTCCAGAATCCAGAATAATTCCTTCTCCACCAACTGCAATAATTTTAGAAGTATCAAATTCGACGGTTTCTCCATCATTGATATATTTTAGATAAATATTCTCATATTTATCATCGTCAAAATCTTCAGAAGATCCAGAAATTCTTTTGATCTAAAAATTGATTTCTATCAGATAACATCATTTTAAAGGGGTGGTCGTCAACAATTTAGTATAAATGTGGGTTTTCTATGGCTGAGCAGTACAATTTGGTCGACCAAATATGAGCTCTCTAATATATTTGAACAAAAATTATGCACTCGGAAAAACATTTGAGTATGGGAGATGGCTCGTCCAATCAGAAATGAGCTTACAAAAATGACGGAATTATTTTTTGAAAATGTATCTACAGCATGTAACGTTTTTGCTCCCATTTTTTCAATTTGCATAATTTGTTATCCGCCAATTTGAACGATCAATTTTGGCAAATACCTACGTTTTTTTCAGATTGAACCAATCAAAAAGGTGGAATTCAAAATTATGAAAATCGGAAAAATGGGAGCAAAAGCGTTACATGCTGTACTCCTTGACTTTTCAAGGTAAAACAATGATTCATAGCTGAAATTTACCGGACAAAACGTAGGCAGCCCCCAAACGAACAATTATTAAAAAATTCCTGGGTTTGTCTTCAGCATTATCAAAATAATGAATGTGTAGCTGATGAGTCCGTGCAGAGCCCCACGGACGGTTCTGTCCAATTTGTTCTCATTTTTTTCATAAATCGTGTTTCGATTTTCAAAAATTGATAAATTTTAATACAGACATATTTTAATAGATATATAAATAGGTCTTAAACAGGGTTTAAAATAGGTCACAAGCAATATTTTCAAAATGATCAAAAAGTGCTTTCCTGACCAAATATGATAATTTATCGTATTTTTTCAAATTTTCATAAAATACTCATCCCGATAAAATTTGTTCATGACCCTGACTTATTGACGACCACCCCCTTAACAGAATTATGAATTCTTTTTTTGACTGGTAGGTTGCTCAAATCTGTGCTTTGTGTCACACAAATTGTGTGGTTAGCTCGTCATGGAAAAAATAAAGTGGAGTTTATAAAATACCATTGGTATTATACCAAGAATTTTGTGGGGATTATTGGAAAAGCATCGTTTTCAGCAGGAATCGGCAAACTTTCTGAAATCGTTTGCTCTGCTCTAAAACAGTTTTTGAGCTATTTTGCTCATATGCTATTTGCTCATATATGTGATGCCAAATTTGGACTTAGCTTCACTCCCATAAGAGATCAGAGAGCAGACTAGAACAGAGTCTGCCGATCCCTGGTTTTCAATGTCGAATATGACTGAAATATGACCTGAATAACTGCTGACCCCGGTTTATACCCCCTTTTCACACTTTTGTGAATATCCCGGCCCTCCAACTTAAAAACACACTACGTTTCCTAATCAGGGCCGGGATATTCACAATAGTGTGAATAGGGGATACAATACGAATCAGGTGCAGCTGGCTGATTGGTTGACACTTAAATGCTAATGCAAAAAGAGTAAACTGTCAGCCAATAATATCCGCGGATTTGGCATCTTTTGGATCGGTTTCCTACTCTGTATTCAAGGTGGTGATCCATTCATTGACCAGTTAGTTATATTAAATTTTTCTTCAAATGTTCATGTAATCACAAACTATCATCACTTACTTTTAATTGATTATTTTGGCGAGAAATTGAAATTATTTCTTTAATTTTATTTTGATAAAAGTAAGAAGCCAAAAAAGTTTTCTCATAATGCCACAATAATGGTTGAAGTGATGTATCAATAGACCGGAATAAGTTGCATTTAGCCAAAGTGGTTTCGATACAATTTCGTATTTTTTCATTATTTTTGTAATATTCGATCAAACTTGAAATATTATATAAATATTCTTTTTCTTTCAATAAACCAACTTTCTCCATCTCAATCAAGTCGTTTAGTTCATTTTTCATATTTCTGTATTTTTCGATTAATTTTAGTTTTGTAGGATAGTCCCAAACAGTTAAAAGTAAATTCCAAATAACATTGTTCGCTCCTTTCTTCAGTAATAATTCGGCTGTTTTATATTCCTTTCCTCTAGAGGCATTTCCAATTGGTGTTCTGAATCCACTTGATCTGGTCGCTTTTGCTTCAATTTGATCTGGATATTTCTCCAGTATTTTTTCCACCATCGAATCATTCCCAAAAAAACAAGCCCAATGAAGAGCAGTCCATCCACCTTCTTCACAATAATCATTTGTTGCTCCTTCATTAATCAAATCAATCGCAACCAACTCATCA
This sequence comes from Oikopleura vanhoeffeni, assembly GCA_004367855.1. NCBI lineage: Eukaryota > Metazoa > Chordata > Appendicularia > Copelata > Oikopleuridae > Oikopleura > Oikopleura vanhoeffeni. Next base: position 5,525 of record SCLH01063370.1, read on the forward strand.
TTATTACCACTATTAAATTCGTCAAATAATTTCTTATCAAGTTCTTTTTGTTTTTCATTCTTTTTCGAAAATCTTTCTTTTCTTTGAATAAACCATTCTTCAGATCCAAAGTTAGTTTCCCAATCATTCACATTTGCTTGACTAACTATTTTTAGGGACAGCCACTGTAATTTTAAAAAGTTTAACGCTTCAAACAAAGCTACTTAATCTATACTTTCAAATTGAAACTTTCAATTAAAGGCATGACATGATCTCGTAAGGAAACTTTTTCATTTTAAAACTGCCGGTTTTTAATGAAAGAGACCAAAATTTTACATGTTAAATAAATTGATCTATTCCGGTTGAATTTACTGACAATATTTTATTTAAACGTGAAATGCATTTAATTTTGTTTCTGATACTTGTGACTAATACTACTTAAGAAGCCAAGAACTTGGTTTGCATATTTTTTTTCGAAATTTACAATCTTTTCGGGAGGGGGGCAACATCGCCGAAAAGTATTTGCCAAAAAGATAAGGCAATATGAGCAATATGTGAACATTAATCAATTTTCCTTCGAAAAATTAAAAACGCGTTGGTGTTCGAAATGAAACCGTTACTATTGAAATTTCATAATTGAAAAATAATTAAAAATACATTTCACGGTCGTCGTCACTATTTTTTGATACTTGTAAAACCATGTATTTAATTATTCTTAAGGGGGTTGTCGTCAATAATTCGGAGTCAATAACGAATTACATCGAGATATTTATTTCATGAACATTTGGAAAATACGATCATTTTGGTGGTCTTTTTTACCTCATAAATGGTCAGGAAAGCACTTTTTATTGTTTTGAAAATATTGCTCGGGACTTATCTTTATCCCCTTCACACATTTTGCTTAAGATTTGGACCCTATCACTAGGGAACACACTACATTTACTACACAGGGCCCAAATTTTAACCAAAGTGTGAAAAAAGGATATCTGTTTATTAAAATTCACCAAGTTTTAGAAAATCATAACACGAATTATGAAAAAACGAGAAACAATTTGAACAAAATCTGTCTCGGGGCTCTGCACGGACTCATCAACTACACACTCATGTAGGTGTCCAATGTGTAAATTTTAAATCCAGGGAAGTGATACATTTTGATTGAGACCCCTAAAATAAGGTCAAAATATTGGTTTTTGATGATGCTGAAGCGAAATCCAAGAATTTTCCTACAACTTTTCTCGGGGGGAGGGGGCTGCTTACGTTTATTTGATCTATAAATCATTGTTATACCTTGAAAAACAATTTTTTAATTGAAAAATCATATACATGTATGAAAACTAAGGGAGGAGATACATTTTTTAACAATAATTTTGTCAGTTTTGTAAGCTCGTTTCTGATTGAACGAGCCATCCGTCACATTTGAATTGTTTTGAGGATTCAAATATATCAAAGCGAAGTCATATTTGGTCGAAAAATTTGTTCTGCTCCGGCAATTGGCCATTTAAAACCCGATTTTTACTAAATTCTTGACGACCACCCCTTAATGTTTAACCTACATTTTAAAGTTATTTCGTGTTAATGAATAGCCAGCATTGAGATTTTCTTATGTCGAAATAATTTGATTATAATTTAGGTCTTTGTAACTTCATACAATTTATATATCTAAACAAGTCGGTAGCTACAGCGTGGGTGCATGATTTTGAGTAACTTTTGGGTTAATTCTGAGTTTTTAGGATTATTGTCTCATCAGAAAGACAAACTTAAAAATCTATAAAATCAGCTTTTTTAATAAAAGTAGTTTTCTGACCAGATTATGTAAGTTCTTTTATTTCACGAATTAATCATGCTCTTATCCAAACAAATGAAACTGGAAATTTAGAATCATTTTCTAGTAAAGTTCTTATAAAAAAGCATTCCAGTAATAGTGCTGAAAATGTTGTCCCTAACTTGATACATATTTTTATCTCTTATTTAATCTCTATAAATGAATCTCTTTTAATCGAAAGTTTATTTTCGACTGAATATTTTTGCCGAATAATTCACAATTTCGTTTGTGTAAATATGCACAGTGTCGCAAAGAGCAAATATCATGCAACTTTCATCCAGAACGTACTATGCAAATATTATCAAGAATTATTAAATATATAAAAAGTTTATTTAAATTCTTGATATATTTCACTGGGAATATATATTGAAATAATATTTCAATTATTTTTGGGCACTTTTGGTGTATTTGCTAAAATTTACGCAGAAAAAATTTTGGATCCAAATTGTAATACTAATTATGATTTTTCACGGAAATTATAATTTTAGATATTTTTTCAAAAATCAATTTTGAGGGAATGTTAAGCAAAGGATGGTTTCGCCTACTTTCTTCAAGAACCAGGAAAATATTATTTGACGATTCAATAATTGTATGACGTGTTTTGCGGCTGATTTAATTCGCTTTGAAGGTTAAAGTTTAACCGTTAAACACATATCCCTTTATTAACCAAAGTGTGATAAAGGGATATCGAAGACAATTATACATATTAATGAAATTTCCATTTTTAGCTCAAGGATCCTTGTTACTTAGAGGAATTCCGGGGACACGTATTTAACCGCAGTTAATTAAGCAGATGATTGAGAGTCGCGAATGTTCCACCTCAGTCAGTTCCGCCGTACCGGTACGAAGCTTCGCAAATGTCACAATTTTAAATAACTACCTCTTCAACATATTTAGCTCTTTTTAGGAGATACTGGTCGTTTGAAATGACTAGAAATTTCTAGAACTCACCAAAATTCTTGAAATTAAAAATAAGGGGAACTAGCGGGGGTCTGTTCCGATATTCCGCCGGCCAAAATGACACTTCCCAAAAATATTTTTGGTCTTTGTGTTCTGAAAAACGCTCGTGCAGGTGGGGGTTAAAATCAAAGTTTTTTAAATCTCATTAATTTTTTTATCTCCTATAATATCTGAATGTTGTCTTAGTGATTACTTAACTCGTAGACTTTAGAAGTCAATACACCCTTAGACTCTATTGTGGCAAGTAGTCGCCATTTTTAATCGAGCCATATCGATTACGACACTTCCTGGTCGTTTTTTGCTAGATTTATTTTTAGAAGTTTTGCCTACGTTTCTCTTCGATCCACGAAAGAGATCGTTTTAAGTTTAGGCATTCCTGGTTAGTATCGCCAATTTTTTCGTTTAAAAACTTCCTGGTTATTTAATTGATAATTTTTCGTTTAAAAACTTCCTGGTCGTTTTTTGCTTATTTTTTTGTCAAAAAACTTCCTGGTTGTTTATTGATAATTTTTCGTTTAAAACTTCCTGGTCGTTTTTTGCTTATTTTTTGTCAAAAAACTTCCTGGTTGTTTATTGATAATTTTTTCGTTTAAAAACTTGATGGTCGTTTTTTGCTTTCTGAACAGGCGGGACGAAATATGTGGCGCCCGAGAGTCAAAGATTCGGGGTGAGAAAATGAAGCAGCTTTTCAATTTTTTTATCTCTTTCTCTGCGAGCCTTAAAAATTTATCGTTTTGGGCACTTTTCAGACTAGTTTAATAACAAATCGAAATTTATTTTGATTAAAGAGGATCCCTGAAGTATTATGGTATCATTTTTTCAAAAACTTTTGCAAATCAAGCTCTCAAATTCGGGTCCTAGAGATATAATTCCATAATATTTGTTTTACATCTTGAAACAATCAAACTTTATTTTACACATTTTTGGCAGTAATAACACTATAAGAGGGGTCTGGTACGATTCAAATAGTTCTTTTACGGCTCGGTATTTTATTTGCAAAACTCTTTGAGTTGTCAATGCTGCCGTTTGCAATCGAAACATATTTTGATTGTATGAATCGTACACATTATATCACACAATCAGAAACCGCACACTGATTCGTCGATTGTCTGAGACATTTTTTGATTGAACAACCTTTTTTTCTTTTCAATTTATCGAAATATTTGCAATTCCGAGTGTATTCAAATCGTGTCTTTTGGAGCACTTCAAGCAAATTCTAACAAAAGGACAAACAAATAATAAAGTTTAGGTTAGTGTGTCCGCAGTCAGATCCAGGTCATTTTTTTACAAGCTAGAACGTCGGAATAAAGCTCTGCAGGTGCAAATTTGATAAGGAAGAAAAAATTTCCTTATTATAAATTTTTAATTTTGACCGCCAAATCTTATATTTAAACTTTATTTTCGCTCTAGCGCCTGAATATATGTTGGCTGTTAAGGTATTATTTCCGTTCGCAATAATTATTTTTTCTGCATCTTTCTAGAAAAAATGAGAAAAATTAAAGTGGGACGTCATTGAGATTCTCATAGTCGAAATTTAAAGCACCAGATCGATCATTTTGCAAATATTTTTATGAATCTTAATTTGTGCTGAATTCAAATATATATTTGTCATATTTTTTATTTAGGAAATGCCCTTTTTAGACTGTTGAAATCTTAAAAACGGCCAAATTAGTTTAATTTTGCTCAAAAGTCTCTAGCGCCTCGCATATATGTTGAGCCATGAGATATAATCACCACTCGCGATAATTGTTTTTCTGCTTCTTTTGAAATAAAATGAGAGAAATAAAATTGGTCTAACATCGAGATTCTCATTGGTCGAAATTTAAACTAATCAAAATCGACATTTTCCAACATTTTATGATCTTTTTTTTGTGCTGAATTCAATATATATTTTTTGTCATTTTTATTTTAGAACGATGCAGAAAGAAAATTTTTGGACTGAAAATAATATCTCACGGCTCAACATATATTCGAGGCGCTAGAGACTAATTTAGCCAGAATTTGGCATTTGTGCGATTTTTTAAATTTCAAGGGCAAAAAAACACAAAACTTGATGACAATACATATTAAAATATATATTTTCGGAATCACCTATAAAAAGTCAGTTAAACTGATGATAAATTTCTGGATCCTGATTGGTTTAAATTTGAACCAATCAGAATCACTTTGTTCATTCTTTTTCGAAATAAAGTTCATTTTCGTCATCACTGTTAAAATTTACGTAAATGCAGTTTTTGAAATGTTTGCTCGACTGCGGACACCCTAGTTTAGGTAACAAAAATATGTTCGAAACGACTATTAATTATCAGAGCGCAAAAAATATTGATCCATTCCTTGTACTATGGTCCTGGCATGTAACTTTTGTATTTGAAAATTGTCGCATGGTAAATGTGACCCTTTCCAAATTTTTTGGTTTCGTCCAATTGCAACGTTTGCTGTCTCAAAACATAGTTTATTATCCAAATTTCTCATGGAAATTTCATCATTTGTAGGATATTTTTCTTGAAGATATCAAAATAAAATTTGAGCATCGAATAATCAGTCAGATGAAGGTCGTTTCGTACTACGTAAGCTGGTCTCGCGTTAACGTTAAAAAGTCAATTGCAGCTTCAATAAAACCGCGATGTCCAGGAATATGTTTTTTGTGCCGTTTGAAAAATACGGCTTGATTTATCAAATTGGTCCACACTTGAGAGAATTTTTTTAGATTAGGAGCTTTTAGTCGATCATCAACGGTTGACTTTATCTAAAAACCCTTAAAGGCATAACTTGTCCGAATAAATGAAGCTCATTTTTGTCGAGACTAATCAGCCAAAAACAACTGAAAAAAGCAGGGTGAGGCCCAATATCGCCGAAAGTTGTTCTACAAAATTTCGGCGATATTGAACATTTTCGGGCATATTAGCCCTTTCGGCGATATGGGGATAAAATTCAGTTTGTCGATGAAAAATGAAATAAACGTAGGCGTTCATAAATGACGTCATATTTTAAACAAATATTTATTTTTATAGGGAGTTTGTAGTTTAAATCAGGCTTCCAAAAAGGATTCATCCCCGCACAATTTTTTATCCTATCCCGTTTTATCCCCAAAACGGGATAAAAACGGGATACGGGATGAAGGATAGATTATCCCCTTTTATCCCGGGTCGGATAGCCTTATCTCTTTTGTCCCGTTTATTATCAACATACATTTTAAACCTTGTTAAATACAATTTGCTATACAATTAAAATAAATTTTTTTTATTTTTCGATGAATAAAAAGGCATTTAATGGGGAAGAGAACAAAAAATCGCGAAAATGACCTCTAGTGATACACAAAAGTGTAATAATAATATGAATTTCAAGGTTTATTTATATTATAAACTACTGCATAGAAATTGTTGTGGAATATTTTATTTCTCGTTCAAGGTAAAGGTCAATTTCAAGTTCATCGTATAAACTTGAAAGTACCACCAAAATTATCGAAAGGGTTGACTTTCTCATGAAAATATCAGCAACTATTGGTCAATTATGTACTTAAAGGTCATTAAACATCAAAAATGATCACATTTCACAAGAGGTTTTTTCTCTCTTGCGCCCTTTCAGTACATAATTGACCCATTATTGCTAATATTTTCATCGAAAAGTCGACCCTTCCAATTCTTTTGAGGGTACTTACCAGTCTCTGAAATTGAAGGTAATTTGATATACGATACACCATAATACACCATATACGGTAATTTGAAAAAGTACCCAAATTACGTCAAAAATATTTGTTGATGAACTTCAAACGTTTTTAGGATTTTTTTTAAGAATTCATTGAAAAATTTGAATCTGCAAAAACATTTTTTTAATTTGATAATTTTCAAATATTTTGCCTTTGAGTTTTGTCATGTTTTGAAAATCTCATGATTTGCAAACTTAAAGGCAAAATATTTGAAAATTATCAAATTAAAAAAATGTTTTTGCAGATTCAAATTTTTCAATGAATTATAGATTTAAAGCTGTAGGTTAATTTATTTTTGGCAATATATTATTCTTAAGTCCACGAAATTCCAGAACTTAGAACTGGTGAGAAATACCAAAATAATACAATATAACTATTAAGCATTTAAGGAGAACAATTCAAAAAGAAGATCTTGAAAATTAAAAAAAAATGCGGAAAAAATCGAAGATGAAAAAGTGGCGTCAGGAATGGGACTAAAAATAAAAATATACATTTTTTGTTAAAAATTTGATACAAAATTTAATTCATAAAAGACATAAAATGCTTTGACTGGAAACTAGAAAGCGCTAAAGAGCAATATGAAAAAGAAAGAAAACCTCAACGGGAGAATATAAAAAAGTTGAAATCCCAATCAAGGTTTTCGAGGTCAGTTAATAATCATGAAAACATTAATAATATTTAACTGAGTTGGCCGAAATTTTGTTGAACTTATTAAAGCGGTGGTCGTCGCAAAATGAGGCTCTAGAAACCAATTTTCCCTATTGTATTTAAAACACATTTCAAAATAACTCAAGCTGTGTGGCAGGGTACATTCCCTTATTATTTTACGTTATATTTTGCCTTGTTTTGACTATTAATGTCTGCTATTGCACAGCTATATATATTGCCGAATATGATGTTTTAGCATCATATTTTGAGAGACGTTTATGTGACTAATACCTATCCACTGCATATTTGACTAACCTATTTGACAATAAACATACAAGTACAAATCTGTTGTCCCTAGCCAAATGCAAGTAGTAACAGTGGAGCCCCTGCAAAAAAACGTGTACAAGTATGTTTTTTGAAAAAAATAGGCTAGCAAAACAGGAAGTACCTTTAATTTAAAAAAAAATGACCATTTAGCACCTGGCGACGTTTTGGGATAATTTTAATATCATTTTCATATTCCATGGACCAAATTTACTCTAGATTCTGGTTTTAAACAAAAATTGTTAGTCATTATAAAATTCAAAAAAATTGAATTATGATAAAAATGAAATAAAACCGCAATTTGATCAAAAATTCATGAAATATGAGCAAATTCTTTCGTTATTTGAAAATTTGATAGTTTTTTAATTTTAATTCGTCGTATAAGGACAATTGATCAATTATTTCATATAATTTATCTGGTCGGTTATATTTCATTATTTTGCTCTTTACCGCCCCTTCCATTAATTTTTGAATACAAATAACAAAATAGTAGTAAATTAATTTATCATGCGATATTTTGTATGATTTATACTAAAAATTTTCAAAACATTTCGAAAAATTTTTAGTAGTTTTCATTTCATTATTTTACATAGTTGCATTTTTGACAAGTGGTAATCATTATGTGCTAAACAAGTTGTATCACAACCCTTTGATAAAATGTTTGGAAATTTATCATTAAAAAGATACAAAATATGGAGAAAAGAATAATACTTATTTAGATTACATAATTCGAACAAAGATTGTTGAAGCAGAAATTTTTAACTATTCGTAAAAGCATGTCAATCAATCAAATTGAAACAAACATTTTGAATTTTTTATCATTTCTTGAAAGGAGTTCCGAGTGTTTATCAAAACCAAATAATAATTTTATAACATGTATTTAATTCATCAAGAAAACAATTGAAGTGTGAAATAATAAAATATTTACATTTTGGTACACATAACTTGTTTTCTACCCACGAACACTTAAAAGGGGCTTGGGGGGTCTCCCCCATATAGGCGTGTCACATATAATATAACCTCCTAAACAACCATACAATTTGGGGAGTTCTCCCTCAATTTGAGGGGGTGTGAGGGGTATCCCCCATCGTGGGCGAAGCCCACATCGAACACACTTAGGGGGGTTTCCTCCCCAATATAGGCGTGCCCACATATAATATAACTTCCTAAACAACCATACAATTTGGGGGGTTTTGGGGTTCTCCCCCAATTTTGGGGATGTGAGGGGTATCCCCCCATCGTGGGCAAAGCCCACATCGAACACACACGAAGAGGGGTTTGGGGGGGTTTGCCCCCCCAATAAAGGCGTGCCAACATATCCTGTACGGAAAAAAAATTTCGGAAGAGGCAAAATCTTTCTTGAGTGGGTATAATTTATTGTGCTATTCAGTGTACGGCGAGTGGCGAGTGAGATGATGAGAAACGGGAAGGTAATCACGTGGCCGCCACTCGCCGTACACTGAATAGCACAATAAATTTACACACCCAAGAAAGGATTTTAGCTGTTCCGAATTATTTACTATACTACTATTCGCATATCGGCTATAATATAACCTCCTAAACAACCAACATGTTGAATTTTTATAAAGCTGTTCCGAGTGTTTATCAAAAGCAAATAATAATTTTATAAAATGTATTTAATTCACCAAGAAAACAATTGAAGTGTGAAATAATAAAATATCTACATTTTGGTACATGTAACTTGTTTTGAATAACAGAATGCACAAAATTATAGAAAACTTTTGTCGCAAAAATAAAACGACAGTATTTTTTCGAAATTAATTTAAAATTTTTCCAAAAAGTTGTTTTTATCCCTTTTCCAACCAGAATGAATTTTGAAAATGATGGTGATCTCTATGGAACGTGTTCGAATCCCACTTGTATTGTCTTAGTGAATGTCTTAGTGGCGTGGGATTTGACAATAGTGAGAATCCTACTTTTCACTGGGATTCGAATACGCGCAATTAAGATGAGTCATCTTAGATGACCTTTAATTTCACGATTCACTTTGGTTGGAAAAATGATATTGCTGTAAAATATAATGTTAGGTTGGAACGGAAAAATCGACAAGCTCAAATTTTATTTATTTTAGGAGCTCTTTCAGTTACTGTGCTGGAATTGACCCAGAAAAAAATCATACTAGTATAATTCTGAAAAAAAATTTGCATACTAAGGTTTTTGATTTTTGACAGAGTTGCGAGTGATTTTATTCTGTTTTATTTCCGAAGTCATTTATTCAATTAATTATTTACAAGACACAGTTTATTATAAACTTTATCGATAACGGGGGCTTCTGGTCATTTTTAACTAGATTTTTAGCCAAATTTTTTATTTAATTCAGCTTTTGCAAACGACTCATCCAATTGAATTCTTAGATAGCTAAAACAGAGCACAATTTTCTGATTAATGATTGAATTTAAAAAATTGGTCCAAATCCGAAAATTGTTACTAATTTTTTAAGAAAAACTAGTAATTTAACAATTTCAGTAATCTCAGAAAAAAGATGAAATAAATTGGTCCGATAAACAATTTTTTTTTATTTTATTTCTCACAAGATATTTGTGCTCAGTTTGAGCCATCTAAGAATGTTATCGAATGAGTTGTTTTTAAAGCCGAATTAAATACAAAATTCGGTTTAAAAAATAGTAAAAAATAACCAGGAGTCTCCGTGATTGATATTTCTTTGTCAAGTAAAATTCATTTTGCCGTTCTTACTTTATTCTAATGGTGAAATAAAACCGTAACTCGTCAAAAAAAATTTTTATGAAAAATTAATTATTTATCTCGAACACAATCAATATAAAAAATAGGTGATTTGACCTGTGAAAAGCGGTTTTCTTAAAATAGCCGGTGGAAAAAAGCCACCAAATAAAAAGTATGTATTTCATGCTTTCTGAATACTTTAAAATGCAATTTTCAAATAGTTCGAAAAGGAAATGGAATAATTTCACATCTTGAAAGATCATTAATTTAAAACTTATTTTTTTTCTTCATTTTCATTCTTCATTTATCAAACGTCCTGAGCCAGTATTCCTAATAAAAATTGTCAAATAATCAGGAAGTTTGAGATGTTGAGGTACATGTTGTCAGGGTCGGCCAAGATTCGAAAATTTCTGTCCTGTCCTCAAGCCCAGGATAGAAATTAGGCAGGTTTCATTATTTTCTGTCCTGTCCTGTCCTAAAATTCAGGACAAAACAAGAGGACAAGGACAGGACAGGTATTGTCGACCCCTGCACATGATGTTGTACGTATCATTTTACGATAATTATAAAACTTTATTGGAAAAGATTTGAAGATACAAAACATTTTAACAATGCAGTCCCAAGACCTAATCACCCCGTTTTTATGCCGAGGTGTTCAGCCTTGAGGTTTTGTACAAAGAAAAATTTTTATGGCATGTGCCTCGAAAGTGGGTTTAAAATCAAATAAATTTACAAATATGCTATACTACTAGATTTTCACCAGTAGTGCTCAAGTTTGACCTGAGAAAAATTTTAGCTTGTTTTCAAATTTATTATTAAATTTTTGGATCAGTGTCGTGAGCCGGGATTTCGAATCGATAAGATACACCGGTTTTAACTCAAATCTACCGCTAGCGTAGTGCACTGTGTCCGGTACTAAATTCTGCTAAACTTAAAACTAAATTTTCACAAAATTTTTCGCAAACGAAGGAAGTGGCATAATAAGGAGAAAAGTGATAAATGATAAGTTGCTGTTCAAACAGTCAGTTTTTTAAAACAAAAAAAGGGCCTCTAGTTTGATCAGTAACTTGAATTTTTGGCGAGAGAAAAAATATATTTTGAAGAAATTATTTTAATATATAATGGGAATTTTACTCTGAACTTTTCGATTATAAGTGAGATTTAGAAGGGTCCTAAGCGCAAAAAAGGGGTGTGTATTTATTCATTTAAATATGTATATAAAGATGAGATAGTTGTACAGTTTTTTCAGCTAAGCCAGTTTACATTCACCAGCTTGATTTGAAGCATTCTTTGTTTGTGAGCATGATCAAGGATATTGATTATTTCTTCATTTTATCTAGTTGTCCATTTAGTTTGGTTTGCCAGTTGTCCCTGCAGTTCTTCGTTTGCTCTTGTGATTGGTCGGTTTTTCCAGTCATCGCATGTTGCTCAGAACGGCATTCCTAGGAATATAAATTTCCAAGGATTTAGTTTCTATAAATGGGGAAATATTTTTAATTATTTGAAAAACCTTCTTAGTGTACTTTATTAATGATTCTACTATTTATTTATTCAATTTTTAGACATTTTCGATTTTTATAACGAGGATTATTAATTTTTATCTATCTATATTTATGATAATTTCCCTTGTTTAATAGGGCATTCAGTTTTTTATTTATAAATATATATAATATTCGAAGTGTAAACCCACACCCCCCCCCAAAAAAACCGCAACTCCCTATCAGCGCCTGCCTGTCAGTCAGAAGATGAAATACCCACACTTTTTTTTCAAATTTTTAATTATTTATCTAATGTATTAATGCGCTTTGGCCTTAATAAGATTTGGCAACAGCTTTGATACAAGAGGTTGGGATCCACATACCTCTTATTCTCGTGAAAACCCCCCCCCTGTTTTGTATCTTAAATGCTACCCTTCTTGTCGTTTTTTAATTCCACTTGGTCTTTTTTTGAGATATTTCATTTTGAATTTTTTACTTCTAATTTTATATTCGTTGATCGTTGATTTATTCACTTTTTAATTTAGATTTTATGATATTTTTTAATTTTCATTATTTCTATCATTTCAAATTAATCATTTTATTCATCGTTCATAATTTTTAGTTACCACAAAGTAAAGCTTCAAGTGGACTTTGGTAATTGGAGCTTTAGGTTGCATTTTAAATTTTCAAATATACTTTAAATCTTAAGCCAGTTATGGAGACCATAAATATTACTAAACAATCTCATTATTTAGTTTCAAAAAATATTGTTCAAACTGACAAAATTTCACCAAAAGATCAGGCATGATTGCCATTAGGCGATATCTTAAAATTTTTATTAAATGTATATCTTGTGAATAATATAATAAAAAAATTGGTCCTTATCGTATCATTGTTACCTATTTTTTTGAAGAAAAACTAATAACTAAACAATTTCAGTAAGGTGGTTTATTTTTTAGGAGCTATTTGAAGATGACGGCTATCTCGATTTTGAAAACCCCATGAAAGCATATATTGGCAGATAGAGAATTTGATTTCGCATGTGCTTATAGATTTTGTTTTTTGAATTTCAGACCGGTTGACCGGTAATGGCGGATTTCCGGTAGGTCCGTTTTTCAAAATTGTTTCAATCGGGCCAAAATTCGGTTTCTAGACTAATACGGGCACAAGGAGTTCGAATCTGATATCAGATGACATCTATGACGTCATTATGAGTCGTAATGACTACCCCAGCAAGATTTATTTTTGTGACAGTTTTCTCTATCTTCTTTATACGAATTCTCCTATTTGACTCAAATTGACGCATACTGTTGTCATTAGCAAATTCTAATATCAGATTCGAACTCCCCGTGTCGAATTTGCCCTTATTTTGCGTTTTTTATTAAGTTACCGTGTTTGTACAAGTTGTGAAGATTTTCTATGACATCATCTAAAGTGACCCACAAATGACTCATTATGACGGGATCGATGATATTTGATATCAGATTCGAACTCCTGGTGNATTGTTGAGCCACGATTGAACAATTTTGAAAAAACGCCTACCGGAAACGCTCATTACCGGTCAACGTCTGAATTTCAAAAAACAAAATCTATAAGCACATGCGAATTCTATGACATCATCTAAAGTGACCCACAAATGACTCATTATGACGGGATCGATGATATTTGATATCAGATTCGAACTCCTGGTGACCGATTTAGTCTACAGACCGAGTTTGAGCTTGAGTAGAACAACTTTGAAAAATGGACCTACCGGAAATCCGCCATTACCGGTCAACCAGTCTGAAATTCGAAAAGCAAAATCTATTAGCACACGCGGAATTAAATTCTTTATCTGCCAGTATATGGTTTCATAGGGCTTCAAAAATCGAGAAAGACGTCATAATCAAATAGCTCCTAAAAACTTAACCACCTAATCTTAGAAAACATCAAAAAACATAGTCTGATGGACAAATTTTTTTTTATTCTTCACAAGAGAGAAATTTGGCTATAAATCTAATATAAAACGACCAGGAAGTCCCGTAATAGATATAACTGCTGCTTGTCTTCTATGATTTTTATCAATGAAAACTTTGAGGGTGACTCAGATCAGATCTCGGGAAGACGGGGGCTTTCTGTGATCTGGCTTGGCTTGGAAACCAAACAAATGGTTGTGGCTTGGCTTGCTTGTTTTGCTTGACTTGGTTTTTGACTCAGTTTGGTTTTCTGTCTTAGGCTAAGACTCTTAGCTTAGTCATATTTTTGATAACTCATCACTTCCGGTTTGAAGCATTTTTAGAATATAATAATGAAAATTTTCGAAACGCCATCTTTGTTTACAATTTATGTACAGGCAGAAATTAACAAATTGTGACACGTGCAAATTTTCTGCCATTTTTCTTATTTCAAATTTCTAAAAAACAAGCCAAGCCACAGTTGCTGAGGTCTGACTCAGAGTCTGTCACTCGTTTATAAAAAAAATAAGCTTAAAAAATGTTCTTGTTTTTGACTCATAGCCTATGACTCAAAAATCCCAGGGAATTTTACCTACCTATGAGTCATAGCCAGAAATTTAGTTGTTTTTCAAAAAGAAAGAAGCCTTTGAGAATTTTTGATTAAAATTGACCGCCCAGTAGCGCAGATCTTGTAATACATTCTTTTTTTCGATACTTTTGAATTTTTGACAGACAGAAAAAATAAAAATATTTTTGAAGATTATACAATTGTAAAGTAGAAAAAAGATCCTATTTGAAACTCGAAAGAAAAAATGCAAGATTCATTTATGTTGGTAACTTATTCAGCCATTTTTTAATTTGCGGGAATTTCTTCCACAGCAATTTTCGTTTCGCAAGTATAAAAACACATATTGTACACTGTCACAGTATACAATGTACAGTATGTCTAATTTTTTTGCGGTGAAATTTTAGGAAAGACCAGGAGAATTCTCCCCAAATTATAGATGATTCTCCCGAATAATTTTTATTTTTTCGCACGAAAAAATTAGACAGTAGTTTCTCGGGTAAAAGTTTTTCAGCTTCTAGTAATCAGTTTTTCCGGTTTTTTATCTTTCTTACCATCAGTTTAGACTGTTTTGGGTGATTTTGATTATATCAAATTTTTTTGAAAATTTTTATATTTTTTCAACGATTAAATTAATGACGAGTTTTTGTCCAGCAGCAAGTATTTATGTGAAGTAAGAACCGTTGAACTAAGTCAACTGATCATTTGAAGTGATTTACAAATTTCACTAAAATGTTACTATATCCCTTCATCACACTTTGGTTAAAATGCGTAGCCACAACGTATTAAAAGACTTACAGTGGTCACGCTTATTTCCTTAGCAAAGTGTGATAAAAAGGGCTATGTATTACGCGGGTGTCACAGTGTATGACCAGTGTCGTCGTAATATCTTCTGTTCATGAAATCTTTTTGAATCAGTATAACAAAGTCACCATTACTAAACTTTCTTCACAGTTTACGTGAAAAATTAAAAGATCAGGCATGTTATGCGGCAATAACATGGTTTATTGTGACGTTAATATACCGTTAACCGTACAGCTTGTGTGAGAATGTTTCACGAGGAGCACTAACTTCGTCATGCAAGTGTTTTGAAATTTTTGGTACTGGCCGAATCTGTCAGACACAGACTCAATAAAGTCTTCTTCATTGAAATTCAAAATTGAGCTGCACTTCCTTAAGGGTGGTCGTCGGCAAAATGAGGCGCTAAAAACAAATTTCCAATTTATCTGCCTCTTTTTAGGAAAATATGGAAATTACAAGCTTTGGTAATCGTTCATTTTGATACATGCGCTAGGAAAGCACTTTTGATGAGTTCAAAATATTTCGTATGAAAAAGTTTAAATTTTGATTTTGGAAATTTAAAACCCGACGTTACAGAAAACGAGTCAGAGAATTTAGACAAAACTCAACTTGGTGTTTTGCACGACC
This sequence comes from Oikopleura vanhoeffeni, assembly GCA_004367855.1. Lineage (NCBI taxonomy): Eukaryota > Metazoa > Chordata > Appendicularia > Copelata > Oikopleuridae > Oikopleura > Oikopleura vanhoeffeni. Next base: position 21,072 of record SCLH01063370.1, read on the forward strand.
TCAACTGCACCATTTGATCTAGGTTTACTTGTGACTTTCAAATCCAGGAGTAAGATACATGTGTTGGTACCCTAACAAGGGTCAAAAATCACTAGTTTTTGGTCGATACTGAGAGCAAATTCAAAGAATTTCTAAAAACCCACTTGGGTTTTCTCCATCGTTTTGTCCGGTTTATTGAGTCATAAATCATTGTGTACGCCCTAAAAACTCAGGAGAGATACAGGTTGAAAAATAATTCCGTATTTTTGAAAGCAGTTCTGATGGACTAGCCATCCGTCACTTTTGATTATTTTAGGATGCAAGATTTTTGTTCAAATAATCAACAGATGAGGTAATGTTTGGTCGACCAATTGTACTTTTGCTTACAAGTGGTCATTGGAAAACCCATTTTTGCCGTCTAAAATTCGACGACCCCCCTTAAAGGTGTTCTGAATGTGATTGCTGGGTATTTGTAACCATGTTCAACAGTCTGTAACTTGTGATTAAAATAATCAAACGCATGAAATTGAAAAAAATACATTGTTCGTAAACACTTTCATGACTTTTTATGAACCCAAAAATTTTTCTCATTAGTAACAAAATTTGTAAATTGTATTACGAAAACGAGTTTAAAATAGCACAATTTTTGCCCAGCAGTCAAAAACTCGAGCAGTGTAATACGAATTATGTGAACTTTCAGAAATAACACGGAAAACATAATAGTCGACCAAACACAGTTATGAGCATATTAGTACGTTCAATGTGATCGTAAAAATGAAAAAAAAAGACTTTCGTAAACAGTGCAAAATCTCTTTTATATATCATTAGAAATGATTTTTATTAAAGCGAAAATATTAAGCAAATAAAATGCTTACAAACTATAATATGGAATTTGTGTCAATTGCCATTGATTTTAATTGATCAAACAAAGAGCGCGCACCGCTACTCCTTTGATACGTCAAGTGTTATTATCATAATAAATAATAAGAAAGTCTTTCTTTCAAATATGCAGATAAAAATTTTTAAACATATTTTTCCTGCTCAATTTTTCACGGAGAGTTCAATTTTGGCAGATATAATTAATGAAAGTACGAATTTTTTTTTAAAATAGTCATATTTCGGATAGAAGATCTAAAAATAGATAACGGGGGCGAAATAGAGCATTTTAATTAGTTGCAATCGATTCCTAAGCCCCGATTTACCTGGGTTCGATATTTTGTTTGTTCAATTTGTCAAATAGAGAAAGTTGACTTGTGCAAGCAAATTTACATTCAGAACCCCCTTAAATGCATAAACAAGCGCATTTTGCAACTTTCATTATTGATATTTATTGGACAAAATAACAAAGCTAGCGCTTTCTAAGCATCAGCCGATCAGCAAAAAACAGTTTAAAAATTTTAAAATCATTGTACAATACAACCTGGAAAATTCTTCAATATATTCACACTTTTGTAAATATCCCGGCCCTACTCCTCAAAAACACACTACGTTTGCTAATCAGGGCCGGGATATTTACAAAAGTGTGATAAAAGGATATACAAATTTGATTTTCTGCAGTTTATTTTTATTTCATAAATAAAATATATTTTAGAAATGGTTATTTTAACAGGTGAATTTATTATTTATCTAAATGTTAAAAATAATAATGATTATTAATAATATTCTGAAATATTATTTCAACAAAAAAAGAAGTTATATTTAACGTTTATATTTAGAATAAACTGTTTAAAAATCGTTATATTCATTTTGTTTAGAGGACGCGGGAGAAGCGCTTTGATCCTTTCAAACAAAAATATTTTATTGGTCGGGACTTGCTACTAGCAAGGAACTCAAAGAATACATGTAAATTTCGATCCGATCCAGAATTTAATACAGTCCTTGGTCGCTAAGACCATTTAAAATAAAAAATTTAAAAACTCAAAAATGGGTATCGATGTTTTTAAGCATATTAAGACTTAAGATTTTTTTCTGACTAGATTCTTTTTGGTTCTAACTGGAAGCTTTTTTGGAGTCGGTGAATGTGTCTCTCACTATACTATAGTGACTATAGTCATTTCAAATTGCTTACAGTTAGCTTGATTTTACACTCACAACCCCTCAAAAAGTGTGCGATCTTGTGATTCTAGTCCAACCTAATGTGCTGGAAACATACATTTTTCTTTAAATTTTAGGAGTTGCTTATAAATTAAAAAAAATCCTAACGTTAATAAAATTATATTTGTAGCAAATTATTCTGACAGCGCGTAATTGTTAAAGATTATTTGCTTTCAAAAACCAGCTCACATGAGGGTTAAAATTTTGAATCTTCGTTTTTAGAAATGAAATCTGTATATCAACATGTATATCCCTTTATCACACTTTTGTAAATACCCCAGCCTTACTACTTAAAAACACACTTTGTTTGCTAATCAGGGCCGGGATATTTAAAGAAGTATGATAAAAGGATATAAAGGGGGACATGAATATATAACAAAAAAGGGTGATAATAACCCCCGTTTTATAAATTAATAGCTGGTCCTGACCTAACGTAGGAACGGCAAAATTCGAAAAGCCAAAAGATCGGCAATTTCTAAAACGGTTTTGTGTTTTAACCCTCCGAGGCATATAGGCTATATGATATAGCCTTTTGAAAGGCTATTTTCTGAGCGCTTATTACGGGAAAAGTAAAAGTGCTTGAAACTTTATTGTTCTCTAGTCCTCGAGATTAAGAATTAACTTAAACTTGAATAGTATGTTATAATAACATTGTGATTCACATTTTTACTTCAATTACTTTAAAGAAAAGTGACATTTACAAATTATGCTTCAACCTACGCAATTTTATCGTGAGGAAATGGGGACGTCAGAACAAAAATTGATAATGGAAAAGATTAAGAACTAAATTTTCTACAAATTGACTTTCTCAAAAACTGCAATTTTCGGTCTTTAATCTACAGGTGTTTTCCAACAACAAGACCTAACCTACGCAATTTACGAAATCACTTTAAAAAATTAAAAATTCACTCGAGCCGTCAGAACAAATTGAAAATTGCAGATTTCAGAAGACATTTTCCTAAAAGAGAATCATTCAGAAACCCTGCAATTTGGTCTTTAATTCACCGTGTTTTGAAAATAGCTTCATGTCTCGGAGGTAAGGGGGTGCATCGACTCGCAGACTGGAGTCAATTTAACTTACGAAATTTAATTAGTTGCTACTTTTTCTGCTATATCGTTAGCTGAACGAATAAATGTGCATCTACTAAGTAGATTCTACTTATAAATAATTTTTGCCTATTTTAGGGAAGATTTGAGTCGAACTTTATTTTGAATTCGAATTAAATTTCAAAAAAAAACAAGCATTATGAAATTTTCGCATTTTTTGTCGCAGAATTTTTCTGATCGTTTTTTTGAATTATTATGAATAAAAGCTAAAAAAAAATAAGCCACTTTAATTTTTCATGCATGTCTACATTTCTGGACTGTTTGAAAAATCATAATATGTTTATTTGTCATTTTTGTCGACTTTTTAGAAAAATTATGAAAATTTCGCAATCAAGTCCAAAATTATTTATTAGTGGTTTTTTGAACTCTTCCGTAAAAAATCAAGCAGAATCACGTATTAATGTTTGGTACTATTAAATATCGTATGTCAACTAATGAGTTGGTCGGCGATTATCATTTCTAAACTATCGATGAAATTTTAACACTGCTGGTACACCCATAAGTGCCATTTGGCACTTAATATGAAAATTTTATGCTGAGAAAAATTCCAATAAAATTGGTGGTTATAGGCGCTATTTCTTTAGATAGTAAAACTATCTTTAATGCAAAACGCAATGAAGGTCAATTTTTATCTCAAAAAAGTTGTTTTCTCTATTTTGGCATTTTGACCATTTTTCATCGAAAAAAAAACTTCATATCAAGGGAAATTTTAATACGCAAAATAGAACAATTTTAGCGATTACATCCGACATGTTAAGTTTATTAATATGTCTTCAAAAAAATGCTATAGTCGGGATGATACAGTGGAAAGTGGTTTTTATATTTCACAGATAATCAGTTATGTTAAGAAATTCAAAATATAAACGTTCGCAATAATGAACACTTTTATTGAAGATAAAAAATAAAAAAAAATAATTTTCACACTTTTTTTTCTTTCATATATCGCTCTGAAAAATTTACCAATCTTCCAGATCGATGCCACCCCCTTAAACACTGTCCTGGTGAAATTTTGAAAAATGTTTTGCATATATCATTTTTATTCATGATTTCCTTGAACATATCATTAAATCATCTACCGTAGACAAAAAAAAAAGCTGTGTTGGGCCTACATAATCCTAGTCTTCAAATGATTATAAGTTATAATCAACCATTCAAAATCCGCTTATTCAAGTTGTTAATAATTCCTCTGCATAACTCAACTCAAACAAAAAGCGTCAAAATATTTAAAATTTATATTTAGAATAAACTGTTTGAGAATCGGCGGCGTTTCCTTTCATCTTTATCAACTTTTCCCAGCCATTTATTTTCACCTGCATCTTTTCAAATGCAATTTTTTTAATTATTTTTAAATAAAAAAATTTGATGACTTTTCGGAGATGGCAAAAAACAGTTTGTTGTAGTCCGTCCGTCAAATAACGAAAACCATGGGAACAAATAAAGGCAGAATTAATTTAATAAAGAATTTTATTTCATAAATATACTTGACAACTAAGTATAAATAAAGATCAATTTTTCTGCTTTCTTTGCTGTTGCGAACAAAAAATATTTCTATTATATTCAAATAAGATTTTTGCATAATTGCACGATTTTGATTTTGCAATTACAACGCTTCCTTCTTAAAATGCGCAAACGGATGCGGAATTTAGCACTTTTTAACTAAGGGAGAAACGGCAAAAATCAACCAGCTCACATTTTGTTGATTTTCGTAACACTTTTAGTTTCTTGTATTTGGGTTTTTGAGGCACAAATTATATTTGGTTTTTGCTATATTAAAATAGTATTTTTACAACGTTGACGTTGAAGCATCTGTATTAATTCAATTCAGGTAATGAAGTGAAACAGAAATAATTTTCAGATCGAAAGAAGTGACACAAAAAAAAAGAAACAAAAGTACTTGGGCAAGAACCTGGCTCTCAGAAAAGTTTGCCAGAATAGCTTCAATTAGTCCGCTAATAGTCGACGATATATGTGTATAATACCATGTAATGCGGTAAGAGAGAAAAAAATAATCTTGTTAGAAAAACTAAATAGATCGTAAGGGAATTATTTTCACGAGTGAATATTTATATTATTCAAAACCACTTTTGGTACATTCCGTCGTTGTTGAATAATAATAAAATTCACCTTTGAAATCTTAAAGGAAAGCCAGAGCCTCGAACTGTGATAAGTTAATTACACAGTTTAGGTACTCGCCAAAATCGACAAATTTAAGCCTTGATCGGTGAAGTTATAGTCGTTTAAAAATACAAACGACCACAGGGGTAAGCCTCGATACGCAATGTAAGGACACAAAATATCTTTTTGGAAAACTAAACGATTTATTTCCACCTCGAACTTATGACCAAAAGTGCAGAATTAAAAGCCAAAAATTTCCGGACCATCAATGTACAACAAAGACGCCACAAGAGAGCTTGATAATCCAGAGCATTTAAACATCACCTTTGTCTCAACCTCTTACTCTTGTTTCCAGAGTTTTAGAAAATAGCGTCCTCTTTAATTAAAATAGTAAAAAAATATATACCATTTACCAAACATATAGAAGATCATTTCAAACTAATGCCATGTTTCTACACACTACAAACAAACCACGACACTAACACAACACATAGCTCACCTCTACACACAAGTCACTCAACTCGTGTCCTGAACTTGTCCGTCTAATTTACGTCATCCGATATTAACACGCACGAAGATCCGTTCCGAACGGAACTCCATCTCAAAAACGCTACTTACCACTATCCCGCGGTGTTCGAATCCCACTAAATGTGCCCTTAGGATACTGTATATGATAATACAGGCAGGGTCTCTATGATAAATGGAACCGCTAAAAACTTTATCGAACTGGATATCTACACAGCAACACCTAAGGTACACACCAAGAAACCAGGGATCGAACACGCGCTACTAGAGATAGTAAACGTTCTGAGATGAGTTCGTTCGGAAATAGAGTATTAGGAACATTCCGAACTCGCAAGGATTCGCATGTTTCCTCCCAACATACATACCCATGCTCCACACTACAAACTGCCAATTTTTATCTACAATTATGAAAAGTTGATTAAAGACACGAAAACTGGGACGACTCGGAGAAGAAATTGTTATTCACGACGCTTTACAATTCTAGAAACGCAACTTGTCAATGTTCAACACAATCACACTCGCTTCCTCTCGAAGCTTCAACACTCACATTACATCTCACGGCATGCACATCCTCGCAAATTTTCTGGAGAAGCCCGTTCCAGCCAATCTCACTAGACTTTCTTTTTGTGTCTAACTTTCATCAAATAGAAAAAATTTCTGTTCTCACTCATACCTGAAGAGAATAATAAGATTCAACATTGTAAAAATACTTATCTCTACACTCACACGCACAAAACAAATAGAACTTCTCGTAGTTTCTGTCTGGATATCACCTCATGATAAATGGAAAACAAAATTAATGTCTAGTAAAAAAGTATTGTGCTGAAGATCACAACCTTCATCTTGAATTTAATTGAAACCACCAGCACACACCACGATGAAGCAATTCTCAAAAACTGATTCTTGGCGTTTCTTAAACAATTTCCGGTGATTATGAAAAAAATCGTAATCCCTTTAAGCCCAATATGTATTAGATCTAAGAATGTGTGGGTTGAGTGTTGGTCATTGGCTCATTTCAATTGATGGCTCATAATTTTAATATAGAGAAAAATCAAAACATCACCGTATGCCAAAAAAGTTCGGGCCTACTTATGTTTAAACAAGCTGAAAAAACTGTTATTTATTACCCTGGATGAGCTTTGATGATCCAAATACAGAAAGACCATTATATTGTAGTGAAAACAAACATTTTTTTTCTTATACTAATAAACAGTTTGTCTGTAAAAATTAACTTGGTTTCTCTTTATACGCACACTAGGTATACCACACAGACCATAAAAGGACCAGTTAGGAGCAAGTCACTCACACGCATCAGACATCACTATCGCTAAAGACTTTTGAGTTAAACCAACGCACTCTCTCCACTTCGACGAGTCTACATTACTGTACTTTATAATCAAAGAAGTTGTGTGTATGACCTCGAACTGACTCATCCAGGTTTGTGTCGATACATGACTCAATATCTCCAAAAGAGCAGTTTTTAATAGAACTTCTATTTGATACAAATCACTTATAGACTCGTACTAGTAATCTAAATAGAAGTATTGTTAGTTAATTTGTAACTTGAATTCTGCTAAGCGTGGAAATCAAAAACTGACAACTGTACATACTCTACAACATCACCATCCAATATTGCACAAATCTATTAACAAACATAGAAAATCGGCTTCTTAAATATTATTAATCATAAATAAAGTACTTGCGACCCAATTAGCAACCTCACCGCACTCGGGAACCTGCTCCACTCCAAGAAAAGTGTACCAGTTAGGAGTTTGTACCACATTAAGGCGTAGTTGTTAGAGCGATGGACTGGGAGCGTCATTTAATAATAAAAAAAACGGCTCATCTTTTAAATCGAATATGTTTCAGTAAAACTCAGAAATTACACTTATTTAAAGGAATGAAAATGTTAAAAAGTGCAAAATATAAAAAAAAACTCGTTCCGTTTCTGTATGACCACAACCAAGACGAAGGAAAAACCATATAAAAATCACGTTTAGTAATTTGAAAGCACTTTTCAGAGAGACAGAGACGAAAAGGTCCAAAATTTCAAATCGATTCGACAGAGACTGGAAATTTGAAGCTTCAATGTACACAAACGTCCAAATTGTTTCCCGAAAAATAAGTCCAAGAACGATCAAGAAGTTATGTAATTTTTTGTCAAGGAAAATCAAACTCTTGTTTTCACAAGCTTAAACAGTTGTACGACTGAAATGCTCTCAGTATCGAAAATAAACTTTACCTTGTATATGCCCGTCATCCCCTAGAAGCTAGTTGAGCACCTTAAAGGCCATTTGGGAAGTATTGTCGGAGAGATCCTCGTGTGTATTTATGAAAAATTCTGGAGACTATTTTGAAAACGATTGTGTTCTTCCTGGTATATGAATTTGAAAACTCACTCTAACACTAAATTCATTTCAAAATATATGTATACACCATACATAACAACTAAATAAAACTAATTAAAAACAAAATAAAATTCCAACGTTTCGTTCAAAAAATAAGAATAATAAGTCCTAAAAAGATGAGAAAATACTCGAGATGATTATCGTAAACATTGTGTTAATTTGTGTACTGACGAACCAAAATGTGTAAATCGCCGTGAGTCAAGTCTAATTTGAGCTTTGTTTTTGTGTGCTGTTTATAATTTGAGCTTGAATGCTTCTATGCTTATCTACTCACTTGGATACTCTTTAGTTATTGATACAAACTGTTCAAACCAACTTTAAATTATTTTTTACTGCGACACACTCACTAAGATGATCGAAAGCGACTAAAAGAAGAACATTAGAGGTAGGCAAAGTAAGAGAGAACCTGATTCTTCCGAATGTGGAAAAAGGGGTTTCAGAATAAACGTATAAAATACATGGGCCTACATGAGAGCCTGTAATCAAAAGACTTGAGTGTGTCAATCNAACACTTTTAGTTTCTTGTATTTGGGTTTTTGAGGCACAAATTATATTTGGTTTTTGCTATATTAAAATAGTATTTTTACAACGTTTCGAACTTATTATTCATATTCAGGTAATGAGTGAGAAACAGAAATATTTTTCAGATAGAAAAGTTGACACAAAAAAAGAAACAAAAGTAACTTGGCAAAACCGGCTCTCAGAAAATTTTGCCAAAATTCTTCATTATTCTCGCTATATCGACGATATATTTTGTATATAATATACGTAAGAGAGAAAAAAATAATCTGTTAGAAAAACTAAATAACTTCGACACGGAATTAAATTTCACGATGAATATTATGATTAATTCAAAACTCACTTTTTTGGACACTTCCGTCGTTTTGAATAATAATAAAATTCACCTTGAAATGTTAAGAAAGCCCAGAGCCTCCGACTGTATAGTTAATTATCACAGTTAGGTATCGCCAAAATCGTACAAAATTTCAGCCCTTGTCGGTGAATTATATCGTTGTAAAAATACAACGACAACAGGGGTAGCCCTCGATACCGCAATTAAGGACACAAAAAATATTTTTTTGAAAACTATACATTATTTCCACCTCAACTTATTGACCAAAAAGTGTCAGAATTAAAAGCCAAAAATTTCCGGACCATCAATGTACAACAAAGACGCCACAAGAGAGCTTGATAATCCAGAGCATTTAAACATCACCTTTGTCTCAACCTCTTACTCTTGTTTCCAGAGTTTTAGAAAATAGCGTCCTCTTTAATTAAAATAGTAAAAAAATATATACCATTTACCAAACATATAGAAGATCATTTCAAACTAATGCCATGTTTCTACACACTACAAACAAACCACGACACTAACACAACACATAGCTCACCTCTACACACAAGTCACTCAACTCGTGTCCTGAACTTGTCCGTCTAATTTACGTCATCCGATATTAACACGCACGAAGATCCGTTCCGAACGGAACTCCATCTCAAAAACGCTACTTACCACTATCCCGCGGTGTTCGAATCCCACTAAATGTGCCCTTAGGATACTGTATATGATAATACAGGCAGGGTCTCTATGATAAATGGAACCGCTAAAAACTTTATCGAACTGGATATCTACACAGCAACACCTAAGGTACACACCAAGAAACCAGGGATCGAACACGCGCTACTAGAGATAGTAAACGTTCTGAGATGAGTTCGTTCGGAAATAGAGTATTAGGAACATTCCGAACTCGCAAGGATTCGCATGTTTCCTCCCAACATACATACCCATGCTCCACACTACAAACTGCCAATTTTTATCTACAATTATGAAAAGTTGATTAAAGACACGAAAACTGGGACGACTCGGAGAAGAAATTGTTATTCACGACGCTTTACAATTCTAGAAACGCAACTTGTCAATGTTCAACACAATCACACTCGCTTCCTCTCGAAGCTTCAACACTCACATTACATCTCACGGCATGCACATCCTCGCAAATTTTCTGGAGAAGCCCGTTCCAGCCAATCTCACTAGACTTTCTTTTTGTGTCTAACTTTCATCAAATAGAAAAAATTTCTGTTCTCACTCATACCTGAAGAGAATAATAAGATTCAACATTGTAAAAATACTTATCTCTACACTCACACGCACAAAACAAATAGAACTTCTCGTAGTTTCTGTCTGGATATCACCTCATGATAAATGGAAAACAAAATTAATGTCTAGTAAAAAAGTATTGTGCTGAAGATCACAACCTTCATCTTGAATTTAATTGAAACCACCAGCACACACCACGATGAAGCAATTCTCAAAAACTGATTCTTGGCGTTTCTTAAACAATTTCCGGTGATTATGAAAAAAATCGTAATCCCTTTAAGCCCAATATGTATTAGATCTAAGAATGTGTGGGTTGAGTGTTGGTCATTGGCTCATTTCAATTGATGGCTCATAATTTTAATATAGAGAAAAATCAAAACATCACCGTATGCCAAAAAAGTTCGGGCCTACTTATGTTTAAACAAGCTGAAAAAACTGTTATTTATTACCCTGGATGAGCTTTGATGATCCAAATACAGAAAGACCATTATATTGTAGTGAAAACAAACATTTTTTTTCTTATACTAATAAACAGTTTGTCTGTAAAAATTAACTTGGTTTCTCTTTATACGCACACTAGGTATACCACACAGACCATAAAAGGACCAGTTAGGAGCAAGTCACTCACACGCATCAGACATCACTATCGCTAAAGACTTTTGAGTTAAACCAACGCACTCTCTCCACTTCGACGAGTCTACATTACTGTACTTTATAATCAAAGAAGTTGTGTGTATGACCTCGAACTGACTCATCCAGGTTTGTGTCGATACATGACTCAATATCTCCAAAAGAGCAGTTTTTAATAGAACTTCTATTTGATACAAATCACTTATAGACTCGTACTAGTAATCTAAATAGAAGTATTGTTAGTTAATTTGTAACTTGAATTCTGCTAAGCGTGGAAATCAAAAACTGACAACTGTACATACTCTACAACATCACCATCCAATATTGCACAAATCTATTAACAAACATAGAAAATCGGCTTCTTAAATATTATTAATCATAAATAAAGTACTTGCGACCCAATTAGCAACCTCACCGCACTCGGGAACCTGCTCCACTCCAAGAAAAGTGTACCAGTTAGGAGTTTGTACCACATTAAGGCGTAGTTGTTAGAGCGATGGACTGGGAGCGTCATTTAATAATAAAAAAAACGGCTCATCTTTTAAATCGAATATGTTTCAGTAAAACTCAGAAATTACACTTATTTAAAGGAATGAAAATGTTAAAAAGTGCAAAATATAAAAAAAAACTCGTTCCGTTTCTGTATGACCACAACCAAGACGAAGGAAAAACCATATAAAAATCACGTTTAGTAATTTGAAAGCACTTTTCAGAGAGACAGAGACGAAAAGGTCCAAAATTTCAAATCGATTCGACAGAGACTGGAAATTTGAAGCTTCAATGTACACAAACGTCCAAATTGTTTCCCGAAAAATAAGTCCAAGAACGATCAAGAAGTTATGTAATTTTTTGTCAAGGAAAATCAAACTCTTGTTTTCACAAGCTTAAACAGTTGTACGACTGAAATGCTCTCAGTATCGAAAATAAACTTTACCTTGTATATGCCCGTCATCCCCTAGAAGCTAGTTGAGCACCTTAAAGGCCATTTGGGAAGTATTGTCGGAGAGATCCTCGTGTGTATTTATGAAAAATTCTGGAGACTATTTTGAAAACGATTGTGTTCTTCCTGGTATATGAATTTGAAAACTCACTCTAACACTAAATTCATTTCAAAATATATGTATACACCATACATAACAACTAAATAAAACTAATTAAAAACAAAATAAAATTCCAACGTTTCGTTCAAAAAATAAGAATAATAAGTCCTAAAAAGATGAGAAAATACTCGAGATGATTATCGTAAACATTGTGTTAATTTGTGTACTGACGAACCAAAATGTGTAAATCGCCGTGAGTCAAGTCTAATTTGAGCTTTGTTTTTGTGTGCTGTTTATAATTTGAGCTTGAATGCTTCTATGCTTATCTACTCACTTGGATACTCTTTAGTTATTGATACAAACTGTTCAAACCAACTTTAAATTATTTTTTACTGCGACACACTCACTAAGATGATCGAAAGCGACTAAAAGAAGAACATTAGAGGTAGGCAAAGTAAGAGAGAACCTGATTCTTCCGAATGTGGAAAAAGGGGTTTCAGAATAAACGTATAAAATACATGGGCCTACATGAGAGCCTGTAATCAAAAGACTTGAGTGTGTCAATCNGTTGAAAAACATGCGAATCCTTGCGAGTTCGATGTTCTAATATCCTTTTCCGAACGGAACTCCATCTCAAAAACGCTTACTATCTCTATAGCGCGTGTTCGAATCCCACTAATGTTGCCTTAGTGATTATCTTGTATATGATTATAGGCAAGGGTCTTGATAATGGAACCGCTAAATGTTATCGATGTGTAATCACTCAAGCAATCACTAAGACAATCACTTAGACAACACCAGTGGGATTCGAACACGCGCTATAGAGATAGTAAGCGTTTTTGAGATGGAGTTCCGTTCGGAAAAGGATATTAGAACATCGAACTCGCAAGGATTCGCATGTTTTTCAACATAAATCTAAATGTACAAACTACAAAACTGCATTTTTTCTACAATTTGAAGTTGATTCAGACACGAAAACTGGACGAACTCGAGAGAATTTGTATTCACGAGCGCTTTACAATTCTAGAAACCAACCTTGTAAATGTTTTTCAACGATAAATTTTTGAAGGTTTACACATCACATTACATTAACCGGCTGTTAATTTGGCAAAATTTTCTGAGAGCCCGTTTTTGCCAAATTACTTTTGTTTTCTTTTTTGTGTCAACTTTTCGATCTGAAAAATATTTCTGTTTCTCACTCATTACCTGAAGATGAATAATAAATTTGAAACATTGTAAAAATACTATTTTAATATAGCAAAAAACAAATATGATACTTTTAGTTTCTGTGCTGAAATCACCTCAGGATAAATTTGAAAAAAAAAATTATGTCTAGTTTTCAAAAAAGTATTTTTCGAAAATTTTCAAAATTTATTCTTGAATTTAATTTGAAACCACCAAGCCAAATGATTGGCAATTTCAAAAACTGTTTTGCGTTTTTAAACACTTTCCTGGTTAGATTTTTAAAAAAATTCTGTATATCCCTTTAACACAATAATGTTAATCTAAGAATGTGTGGGTTGAGTGTTAGGATTGGCTCATTTCAATTGATGGCTCATCAATTTTATTTCCCAGAACAAATCAAAACATCACCGTATGCCAAAAAAAGTCGGGCCTACCTTATTTTAAACAAGCTGAAAAAATGTTTATTTTATTTAACCCCTGGGATGAGTTGATATCAAATACAGAAAGACCATTTATTTGAAATCACAATTTTATTTTCTTATACTAATAAAGTTTTGTCTGTAAAAATTAACTTGTTTTCTTTATACTTTAAACTTGTTAAAACACCGACCCATAAAATGTACCAGTTAAGGAGTGTATCAGTTAAGGAGTTAATCAGTTAGATTAATCGCTAAACTTTTGATTAAAAAGCTTTATTTTGAAGTTAAATTCGAATTTAAATCAAAGAAGTTTTGTGTACACATTTTCAGTTTTGTATTACATGAATCAAATCCAAAGAGCAGTTTTATAGAATTTTTTTGTAAAAACACTTATACTGTACTGTACATCTTATAAAATAGAATATTGTTTTGAATTTGTATCTTGAATTCTGTAACGTGAAAATCAAAAATGTTATCAACTTGTACTATATCTTAAAACCATAAATATT